>OMLF01021640.1:6210-18672 GCA_900302615.1 Holocentrus rufus | reverse complement strand
TACTATTTTGGGACCTGCTCAGCCGGGGTTCCAAGCGAGCTGAGTCGAGCCGAAAATGTGACGTAAGCGCCGTGCAAGCCACTGATTGGACAGCGAGCGACGACACATTTAGCGCGACTCCTTCAGGAAAACACACCCGGCATTTTTAAAAGAACTGGCCACAGCGACCGTGCTTATTTATCAACACTGAAGTTGTAAGCAACACACAATTATGGCAAGCAAACCTGTTGCCTGGACAAACGAGGAGGTGGAGACGTTTTTGTGTTTGGTGGCGGACGAGAGAATTCAGAGGGAGCTGGACCGTGCTACCAGAATTGAAAAGGTTTATCAGGACGCCTTGCCTATGACGACTCCACAGGACTCCGCCCACAATGAGGTGAAACGCAGTTGTAGTGGAAAACCAACCAAACCGTGTCGAGGCGAGTAGAGTCGAGCCGAGTTGAGCCGAGTCGAGCTGAGTAGGTACTAGTGGAAAAGGGCCATTACAAGCTTTTATCCCACTGTGTGGGCTTTTGGGTACATAACTGTTTTCTGTACGTGCTCTGGAACCTGCACCCGCCTCTCACATGCACTTTGCGTTCCGGCACCTTCTGATTTACAAATGAAACAGTGGTAAAACCAAACCAAACTGTTAAACACACCTAGAAGGTAACAACACATAGTCCCAGACAGTTTCTAGCAGTTTTGAAATTGTGAGCGCTGCAAAACAAGTGTTGGTACAACGGAAACACAGGCTATCCCGGTTCCTCTGAGGGGGAGTTAAAAGGTATCTTTTATTTGAAATCCTTTGTTGTTGAGGCACAAAGCCCAGGCTTGTTTTTAGCAACTTCGGAGGCTCTGGAGCAGAGAAAGACAACCCTGCTTAAGCCGAGAGGACTGGGGAGGTTTTAGAAAACAGGCTGGGGACAGGAGGGTCGCAGATGGGATCTCAGATGGGATAATTACCACAGGTCTCAAATCCTCCCTGACTCCTTGCTCTGATCCAGGCAGGAAGCGAAAACACAGAGGAAAGTCCAATTATATTTTGCTCTTTCCTCTCTGTTTAGCCTCGACTTTCATTCTATTTTGCCCCCTCTTTTTTCAGCCACCACTCTACCCTCACACCTCTCCCTCCTCCATGTCCAGGTCTCTCTGCCACCTTGCACCGTCTCTTCCAGGTCAGCAGTTCAAATCCCCAGACCCACTTGTGTCACTAAGGGCCCTCTTTTGGGACTAAAGTCCCAATGTTTTGACATTAGCTTAAAGGAATACTCCAACATTTTGGGCAAAATACCCTTTTCCAACTTATCCAGACTGAGACAAGAATTTCAATACCGTTTTCACCTCTGCTGCCACTGCTTCGGTTCCTGTGAGTAGCATTTCATGTTAGCTTAGCAAAAAGACTTGAAGTCTACAGGAGTCATTAGCCTAGCTCTGTCAAAGTGAAAAAATAAACCTTACAGTAACCCCAAAGCTGTCTTATTTACACAATGTATCATGTGTTTTACACCATAATGAAATACACATTTTTGAATTAAAAAAGAAGAAGTTAGGAGAAGTTAGATGGCAGGTACTACAACCGATGAACACGTGCTCGCATTAATTTATTTCAAATATGCAATGAAACACTGTTTATAAGACAGCTTTGGCATTTGTGTAAGGTTTATGTTTTCACTTTGACGCAGCTAGCCTAATGACTCCTGTAGACTTCAAGTCTTTGTGCTAAGCTAGCATAAAATGCTACCCATCAGAACCAAAGCAGTGGATGTACAGAGGTGAAAATGGTATCAAACATCTTGTCTCAGTCTGGGTAAATTGGAAAAAGGGTATTTTGCCTAAAATGTTGGAGTATTCCTTTAAATATTTTTAGTACTCTGGCCGAGCATTCACCAAGAGCTGTCATTCATTCACTCAGGGCAGATCAAGGCACTTTGTTGTATACTAAAGGCATACACTATGCATTATTTTAATTGGTCAGTCCTAGGTCTAGAGGAGGCCAGGAAACACAATGCCAGGAAAAAACTTTTCACTTTTTCCAAAGGAGGAGAGAGGTAAGATACTGGTTGAACAAATGACTGGTTATCAAAGCAGAGAAAATGACTACCATAAGGGCCACAAGGGACTCCAGAGTGCTACCTTGGGTAGACACTTGTGAGCTCCATTAACTACCTTGAAGGTTCAGCAAAACTCCATTTCCAAATTCAAAATGGGTTTTCAACGAGTTTACTCTAGTTAGTTTACTAACATACTACCATCCATCTATCTGCTCTATTTGTTTTGGCTGATGAGCATTGCTTTTCTAAAATATAAGAAAATCTGTTTAAAACTTTGATTTTGAAGAATCGCAGCATAATCTTTGTAACTACAGCCAGGAGATAAAATGGAATAATATCAAATTTCTAACATAAAAATGATATGAGGTGAAACCATTTTCTTCCTAAAATAACTATGCTCATCAGGTTAGCCTATAATATTACTCTGAGATAGTAAATTTATGGAGGCACAACTTTTGATTAAATATAAGTCTTTGGTTTTGGTACTGGATCAGTTTTCTTTCACAGTAACGACAGATGAGGAATGATGGGGAGATACTGTTTGTAATACAAGGCATACAAAGAGTTATAAATTCCTTAATATAAATTCCTGAGGATCTAACTGTTTTACTTTTGGACAGCCTGATCTGTACAGGAGAAAGGAGAAGAGGACTGAGACAAACTCTGATCACTGGTCAAAGTGTTTACATATGGCACTTTAATTTAACCTATGTATGTTCTTGTAAAGGTGCGCCAGAATGACACATTTTGCAACTGAAACTTCAGCAATTGGATTACCTTGGACCCCACTTCTGTGGTCCTGTACCTGCGTCTTGGCTGAGCCTGAATGCACTGGAAAACCAACAACACTCCTGCCTGGTCCAGTGAGGAACGTGACTGATGCGCTCTCTGTTGTCAACGTGCCAAACATGCCCTTTAGCAAGGCCTCCATCACCAATTCATAACTTTTTTTTTTTGCCTTCGCTGCTGTCTCACAGCCATAAAATGAAAAATTCACAGTTTGCCACACTATCAATAAACAATAAATTTCAAACAACTACATTTCCTACTGAGTGATTGTAATGCCGGAGCTCTGCAGAGCGCAGTCCCAGGCCTCTTATGCTGCACTGCCAACACTGACAGTGATGTAAATGCTGAGTGACAGTTGAATAGGATGTTGATGTTTATGTTGATTGTGCGCACTGACAGACAGGCTGTAGCAGCTCAGGCTACCAGCCACTATTACAATTTCCAGGTCACTCAAGAAGTGTTAAAGAGTGGAAAGGAGGCTGCACACTCTGTAAGGAGCACAACACACAGGCCCAATTGCCCCAAGCGTGCGCGCGCACACACACACACACACACAGATTATTGATTGATAGTCTGTTGTAGTGTTGCTATAATATATGTTTTTGGTTTTTGTTTCATTCAGCGAAGTGAGGGACTTCTACTGTGCTCAAGCACTATTTTATGATGAGTGTTGGGTTACACAGGTTTCGACAGGTTTTCCGTCACCCATTGCCATTACTGTTAGGTTGACAGGTATGCCAGTTGCTCCAGTGGAGCTTAAAGGAATACTCCACTGTTTTGGGCAAAATACCCTTTTTCCGACATACCCAGACTGAGACAAGATGTTCGATTCTATGGGTAACATTTCGTTTTAGCTTAGCATAAAGACTTGAAGTCTACAGGAGTCATTAGCCTAGCTCTGTCAAAGTAAAAAAAAACAAACAAACAAACCTTAGAGCAACTCTGAAGCTGTCTTATTTACACAGTGTATCGTGTATTTGAAATTCACGTCTTGGATTTTTTTTTTCATTTAAAGAGAAGTTAGATGGGCTCAGAGGTCAGGGGTTGCCATGAATCAAGCAGAGGGGAAATACCTTGTTCAAAGAAACTTCAGTGAAGACTGAACACATGAATTTCTGAAGTCTCACTAACCAGAGTTTGAGTCATGCAAGTTGTTCAGTAAAATAACAGTAAAATAACACCACATAACACCAAGTAAAATAAATATTCATATCTATCTATCTAGCTAGCTATCTAGCTAGCTAGATAGCTAAGGAGGGGACCTCATATCAGTCAAGTGGTACAGCTCAGTGAGAAAAGGTTCGATCCCCATAGAAAACTGAAAAAGTTTAAAATTGCATGACATAATTGAACATGACAGTAATTCAATTTTCAGAGAGAAAGTATTCCTTTAATGATTGTTATGTATAATAAATATGAAATTACTTTTGAATGCAGGTTACAGTTTATTCACAAATAAATGTTCTTGCAAAGTTCACATAGTTAATACATTTACATTTGTTAATTGGGGAATGAAAGGTGATTAGTGATTAGTTATTACTTGCCTTCCCCAATTATCATGTTCTCAATCACCATGAGATGTCTGTGTAGGACCGTAACAGCCTGACAGAGGTGTCTTCATGTTTGTATAGAAACATAGCAGTCTAAATGCATTAATGTATCCATATAGGACATCAGTCTGGAGATGTGTTCATGTTTATATAGCAACATAGCAGTCTAGTGGAGATGTGTTTATGCCCTGCAGGAAGGTGACAGAGCTGTCACAGTGCATCACCTTCAAACACACAGCGGAGAACATGAATGTCTGATGCCAATCTGCTAAATCCCCTGTAAATAACTGGTTAGATGGTAGAGATAAATAGAGAACACTTATACAAAACACATACACACACACAGAGAGAGAGACAACTGTTTTGCTCCCAAGCAATTTACTCACACACTCAGATTCTACAGAACAACAGCCCACATACCCAGCTAACTTAGCTTTAACATTAACTTTAACCTAAATTACTGCTAACATAACTTTTTGGTAATGTTGAAACTTAACTGATAATAAAGAGGCAACATCCTGCAGTGGGAATGTTATTTCTTTGACCTATTTCAGAGTTACCTTGTACCTCTCGCCTTGTAGTTATGTAGCAAACTAATACTCCCATCCAGCTGTGCCTGGAAAGTCACTGTCTAGAAACCTGAGACAAAGCTCAATGATAATGCACACAGCTAATGCAGTGGTAGCCTAACAATATAGCTGTGAGAAGCAATAAAATATATAAAAATAAATAAATAAATAAAAAGGTTCTCTGATTGACCCCCAAATATTGTGGTATTATTGTTATTGTTATCACAAATTAACATAGAAGTTTAAATGTCTGTATTCCTCCAAATGTCAGCAAATTGAAATGTCTTAGCAGACATCTTTACATTTTAGTTTCTGTAGAATTATTATTTTGTCATTTTACAGTACAGCCGAAATTTTTGCAGTTTTTTACAAAATGACATGTTCTCAAGTTGGCCATGTTCGATTTGTTTTTTGCAAGCTAACTTAAGGCTGACATAGTTAATGTATATGACAAGAAAGTTTTACAATGTGGCAGAAAAAAAATGGCAGCTGAAAATTGGTGGTGGATATTATGGAAAAAATTGTTCACCATGTCCATATACATACCTGTACCAAGTTTCACATCTCTGCTACAACTGACATGGTAGGCTGAGCTTTAAACCTTGAATACTCATTGTGGTGCTCCATGTGAACCAATCAGTACCATTCTTTGTGGTCGAAGCAGCAGGTGACCTGGACTATGTACTAAAATAGAGAAGTTACCAATGTATCTGTCCACTCTGCAACGTATTCTATATATACAGGGAATGATGGCCTTGTCAGAGTATGAGGGTATGTCTTTAACTGACTTGGCCCTCGCATTAATGCTAATGTGGCATCTCTGATTGTTTGATCACCAGTCAAACTGCATGGTGGTTTGGAACAGTTCTTAGTTTGAAAGCCAAGAGTAATTATAACAAATCAGTAGCAGCAGAGTATCCACTTACTCAGTGTAATGTAAGGTTTGGATGTCTGTCCTTGGGCAGCCTCCCTAGAATGCTGTTGCATTTACTGTCCAGTGTATCTGCCAGATTTGGCATACAGAGAATTTCATAAGACATTCCGCTCCTGACTTAGTGAGTTGATGCATCCAGGGGTAGTCATTACCCCAATTACAAGCTTCATCTGGCCCAGTTCCAGTCCAGACTCACCACTTTCTCATGGTCCACATCTGGTTTAGAATGTCCTTTGGAATGTCCTTGAAAGGTCCAAATCTGGCAGCCCATATCTTGGCCAAATATGGGCCTTAACAATGCCACAGGTCAGGTGGCCCTTGGATCATTATGGTAGCAGGGGATGAGGGGGCTGAGGTGCTGCCTGACTAACCCTAACCCATTCAGAAAAGCTTTGCTGGCACCATATAGCCTTGCTATTGGATGTTTCTAAGTGCTACACAAGGCACCTGGACTTGCTTGACGTTCTAGTAGATGTTTTGCCTCATCTCACCCATCATCTCATCCAAAAGGCCAGAACTAAAGTAACCTTTTGGATGAGAGGAAAAACATCTTTTAGAACCTCAAGCAAGTCCAGGTGCCTTTGCATAGCACTTAAGAGTATCATGACCTGGCTGAAGAAGAATATTCACAGACATATTGCTAATGGATGGCGTGTGATGAGTATGTGTGTACATGCAGGAGAGGGGATGTGTGTGTGCGTATATCTGTGCATGTATATGGGCTGAAGAACAGGTTTGATCCTTAACAGGTAATGTGGTCTCTAAGAAAGGTAGGTGCCGGTAGAGCCCTCAACTGGTAGAGCGCATACTATTAAGGCAAAGTACTTGTTGCAGTTCACTGCATATGACTCTTTGTTGCATGTGTTGCAGTGGGGAAAGCAAATCAAATCACTGGAAAAAATAGAAGCATGACCTCTAAAAGTAAAAAAAAAAAAATAATAAAATAAAATAAGACTTTAATAATACTAAAATCAAAACAATAGTTTCTCGGGTAGGTTCTATGTAGTGTCTCTTCTGGAATGACACCTCTGAAGAAGAACGAGGCTTGGACTGCAATAACAGAGGCAGTAAATGTTGTGTCCCCTGAGCTGCAGACTGTGGCTGAATTTTAAAAAAAAAAGAAAGGTGGTTTGATGTTAAGGTGGGCGGCAAAAGAAAAATAATGGACCAAATGCACAGAAGGAAACAGGTGGAGGACAAGGGCCGCATTTTGTGTCAGGCCAGGATGAAAGGCTTGCAACAATTATTTGGAAAACATCCATATTTTGCAGCAAGCACTTTCACCTTGCCCCTTGAATTGCTTATACTTCAATGAAAACAAAACCCAATATGAACAGAGTGTTCTACAAATATAGACAAAAGATTCACATGTCACACCTGCTTGGAGATTACTTACTTATCCATTATGCAGCTTGCATACCTATTAAGAAGTTAACCAACTGCATACCACAGTTCTGACCAATGAAGGAAATTAATAGGTGTCAGAGTCCAATATGGAAATTCCAAAAAAGACAGTTGTTAGCTAACAGTAGGAACACAACAGGTATTATATTAAAAATTTAATTATATTTATGTAACAGATTTAATTGATTAACATCCTCACAGTCCTTAATCACTTGTGGGGTGCCTCAGGGCTCAGACCTTGAACCACTTCTTTTCTCCTTATATATACTTCTTTATTTTTTGAATTGGCCACTACAGGCAACAGTGTGTGTGTGTGTGTGTGTGTGTGTGTGTGCATGTGTGTCTCGCTTTATCTGCATCTACATGTTGCTCTTTGTCCAGATTTCCAGATTCCAGATGATTAAGTGAAAACTTTGCACTGTGGGCAGCCATTTTGAAATATCACAACTGGCGAACTGACTGCACTTTTAGGAAGTGCGCATGAACACCCTACCAAGTTGAACTGATTGCAGGGCTTGATGGGGTGCTCATGTGTGCTTCCTTTGGGAAACTGGAATATACAATAAACCTGACACCACAGGAACGGGGCATGATTGCAGGCACTATTGTGTGAGGCCTGTTGTGCTGGTATAGCAAATCATAACAGTCACATTTGAACACCAAGAGGATTTGCAGTGTCCCAAAACAATAGATCTGGCCTAGCATCAATCTAGACAAAAATGTGGGAATTTGCTATAAAAAACAAACAAACAAACAAACAAAAAAAAAACAGTAAGGGCAATTCACTTAAGCAAGAATTACATGACCCTGTGATATTCTCCAGCTACTCACGTAAAACAATCCAGTTGTAAATGCCAATCTACTTAAATGTATGAATGAAATCTGATATCCTAATTTTAATTGTAATCTTGCTAGCCTGTTAGCCAGACCTATCAGTTTGGGTTCTGTCTCTGTGAAGAGCCCGTGGAGGCTCTGACACAATCACACGAATTAATCAATCTCTTCACAAAGCCTCAGCTGCTGAACCTAAATTAACTGGTTGGACATTAAGACAAAGAAATAAATTGTGTTGACACCAAGATCACTGAAGTCTGTCTTGAAAGTAGACTCAGTCATCTCTCTGGTTTGGCCTTCTAGCTAAACAAAACAGAGAAACATGCAGTGGAAATATGGGTTCTGACTGTTTGATTGACAGCCAGCAAACTACAGTCTACCAGAAAGTTCAGTGTGACTAAAATCCTCCCCATTCTCAAACAGCCAACCATGATAAGCCATTTGCCTGCAACATCGCCATCCCAACCAAACGGGCTGATAGAAAGCCAGTTGTGATGCATGCTGGCCAATCCTATGAAAAGATGACATGTTCCAGACTGACTTATAGACTTGAACACACACACACACACATGCATTCACAAAGGCGTTGTACACCCCTAAACACACACCACACACACACTTATCGCCCTCACCCACACCCAGCCTGTTTTTCCTCCTCTCTGAATTAGCTAGGTGTAGAAGCAGAGCTGATGTGATGAGAAGTGATGGGTGCTATGGACTATTTGGACTGGATGTGATCCACTTGGCTCGCTGCTGATCAAATCTCCCCACAACAGACTATTAACTCCAAGCAAATTGTGCCAAGTAGCTTAAAGGGGCCCTTGTCTGTTCTAATATCACTGATATCTCCATTTGTTGTCAGGGTGTAAAAAGACTCGTCTCGCTTAGCGGGCGCTTGATAGCAAAAGCACATTTGTCACGGCCTCTCTCTCTCTCTCTCTCTCTCTCTCTCTCTCTCTCTCTTTCTCTCTAACTCTGTCACTTTATTTCTCTCTCTTTTTCTCTCTTTCCAGCACAAATAAACTCAAAATGTAGTTTGCTTTTCACATTTCATGAGCAAGCAGATTTGTTTGACTGTTGTTCTCCCCTTGAAAAGCACCTATAAGCAGTCCCTGCTTTCTCTCGTTCTCAGTCCTTCACTTTTACAGCATTTGACAACAGCTTTTCACATGCGAATTTATGGCTCCTGTCTAAAACAGTTTGTGATCGAAATAATAACGGTAAAACACAGGTAAAACATAAATAATTGTAAGTATTTCTTGGCTTTATTTGAAATGTAGACTAGGGATATCTAGGGATTTACTACTGATTGTGTTTGCTTTCTTACCACCGTTCATACCAGTATTGCTGACTTTAGTCACTAGGGCACAGTTTGTATCTTGCCTATTTGGCTTATTTTAACATTCAAGATAAAGGGACAAAAGGGGATGAAAAAACAAACTCCACTTCTCACTTTCTTAAGAGAAAGTTTACACCTAAAAACCTAAAAATGTGATTTTGACATGGTAGCACTACAGCTTTCAGGTGAGAACAAAAGCTGTGACACCTACTTTGACAAAATGATTGCCGGAATGAAAGAAAACTAACTGAATGTCAAAGTGATTTGCTCTCTTTAGCCCTTTGCTTGGAAAATAGCAACATTTTAGATGCTATCAGCAGTTATAGAGTCATTACTCAATTAAAGTGTTATTCATTACCTAAAATTGTTTTACTTACTACTCTGCAGCAATTACACTTTCATTTTTTACTTTATTATTTCCATTTTCCATTTTTTACATTTTATCATTGCACCTACAAAATTTGCGATTGTATTTTATCAAACCCAGTGGAGTCAGTGGCCAGAATTATTTATTTATTTATTTATTTATTTATTTAATGCATTTTTATATTTGGCATGATTTGTAGCACCTCTGGTATTACTGTAAGGATCTTTTCAGGGAGGGGAAGGAAAGTAATTCCACAACCAGTAACCAGTCTCTTATGCTGTTTTATGTACAGTATGTACAATAATAATAAGGTGGTTCTCGTGGGACCTGTGCAATGAGAAAAAAAAATGCATTCAAAAGCAGGGATATGGCGAAATACAAAACAGTCAAATACAATCTAAGTTATAAGCAAAGGCTAAAAAAGGCCTGGTCCTGAACACCAAGAAAGCCATCCACCCACAGCAAGTCATTCATTCTTCACGGAATACTCCAATGTTTTGGGCAAAATATCCTTTTTCAGATTTACCCAGACTGAGACAAGATGTTTGAGACCATTTTCACCTCTGTACATCCACTGGTTTGGTTCCTGTGGTTAGCATTTTGTGTTAGCTTAGCATAAAGACTCAGTCTGGGTAAATCCGAAAAAGCGTATTTTGCCCAAATCGTTTGAGTATTCCTTTAAACTGTTATTTCTCAAAAACAACAAAAAATATGTGGAAGTTGTTTGGTGCCTAAAAAGGTAAGAAATATAATACTAGTTGAAGTCTACAGGGGTCATTAGCTTAGCTCCATCAAAGTGAAAAAATAAATCTTACAGAAACATCAAAGCTGTCTTACTTACACAGTGTATTATGCGTATTTGAAATACGCATCTTGGATTTAAAAACAGAACAAAACAAATAAAAACTTGAGAATCATTTTAAGAGAAGTTAGATGGTAGGAACTATAGATGTTATTGTCTTGCTTGACTTTTACCTCCTGTTGCCTGTTGTCACACCTGTCCCATGCATATTGCCTGTGCATATGTTACAGTGTCAGTTGCAAATGTATATGTGAGCTCTTCCAGCTGTGCTGAGACAAACCCACCAACCTGACTGTGTGTAAATACAAATACATTGACTGAACACGCAAATAGAGCTTTTCACAGAAACACTGCATAGATTATTGCACATAATGTAAATCTTAAACTGATTAAATAAAAGACATTATATCATACTTCTGTATTAAAATTTGTATTTGTATTTTATTTAATTTTATATACTGCAATTTGAAGGACGATTTGTGTCACACTTAGCATTAACAGCTGCATGTATAACAGTTGCAATGTCATTGTTTATGCTAGGATCTGTTACATCCAATCTATAAGATCTTAAGTACTGAAACATATCTTTTAAAAATTTGCTTGAATGAATAGTGATAATTAACGCTGCACTATGAACAGCCTGCCATCTCAAACTTTACAACACGAAAACAACTCAGCTTTGGATCTTGTACATCTCTCCCACTGTGATTTATCTCATAGCCACACAGTTATGGGGGAAGTGGTTATTTAGGACGATCAATACAGAGCTAGAAACGATGTCAGAGCACGTTCTAAATGTCAACTGGCGATGGCTGGCACATTCCATAAAACTTCAAAATTGCTTCTTTACAGCTTTATTTCATTCAACATTTAGCATTTATTTATTAGCAAATAATGATAAAATCAAATACACCGTCATGTATCTCAATCAAACCTATAATGATGACAAAATTCCTTGTCTCAGACAACAAAAAAGTATGTTTTGGCTGCATAAAGCATTAATAGGTGTATGGACAACAAGGTCACTTTAAAATTGAGCTAAACAAAACAAATATGAGAGGTATACTCATGGACAGCCTATTGAGTCCAGAGAGTTATTCATCATGCATTAGTTGGGGCCAAGTGTCCATTCAGTTGATGGCTCTGAGGTGATGAATGCTTCTTGGGTGACAGTGAAATCAATGGACTGCCTATGTCTCTATCTGGCACAGAGAGAACAGAAGAGCTGTAGGAGATGCATCACTTTCACTGCCTTTGTTTGTACAATGAAAGCAAAACTGTGATTTGATACCTGTAGTTTACAAAACCAGACGTGTAATTCATTTTACATTAAAGAGCACTTCTTAAAATGTGATGAAAAAGGAGAGCGGAGCATTAAATCAGTGTCAGCCAAAAGTGATTTGAGCACCCAAACGTAGATTGAAACTGCTATACTTAAGACTAACAGTTGTCAAGGTAGGATGCCTGTCATTGTTCATTTCATTTACAAGTGGGCCATTTATGATGAAGTGATTTGGTTCAATATGCAACATCCAAAAAAGCAACAACTGCACATCCAGTTATTGATTTTTTTCTATAATTTAAAAAATGGTACAATCCAGGATGGGCTGGGATAAAATATTAAAATTGACCCTGAATTTTTTTCCCAGACCAGCCAGCACACTATTTTGGCTAAATTAATAAAGACATTGTCTGTTATAGGTCCATGAAGTTCATGTCTTTACTTTGTATTCATCTAGTGTGTTTCCATGCTTCACAGATGCGTCTGGCTGGCAAAACTGAATGCCATGTGTGTGTCGTGCATTTCACGTGACATGTGTTTGATGCATCCACACCCAGTA
>OMLF01021628.1:0-11628 GCA_900302615.1 Holocentrus rufus | reverse complement strand
GAGCCAGAAGGCCTTCTGCTCCTCAGCCCCGATCCCCAAAACCTTCATGGCTGCTTGCAGCTTGGAGAACTGCTGGCTGGCTCGCTGCTTGTCCTCAGACTGGGAGATAATACACACATTCAGATACATTTGTTTCTGGCACTCAGTAAAGGGATCTGGAAAAAAGAGTCTCCTCAAACAAATACATTTTTGGGAGATCAACCCACTGGTCAGTTTACAGGTCAAAGGGGCAGTAAGTTTGATTTTTACTGTCCCACAGTAAAAGAAATGACTATGTCTGCGGGGGTTTGGTAGGATTGTTACACTCAGAGACTCAACAATTATTTTGCCAGCTGTTGAGAGAGCTGGTTTTCAAAACTCACTTTCCAACTTGTACTGTCACTACTGCGTAAAGGTGACTTTATTATTTGTGCCAGTTACAGGCCGCCATAATCCGTGCCAGAGGCCTGTCGACTTTGCTGCAATCCCTTGGTTGCTGACAGAGGTAGACAGAGGCTATAGATCACCTAATGCCACTTTAAGGACGACATACACAGAAACCAAAATGCAGGTAGATCATACGCTTATGTGCTACTCTTTGGCATACACTGTGAGTGATGGTAGATGACTACCATTATCCAAAGTAAGAAGACTGACCTGTAAATTATACAAATTTGTCAGATTTGTCATATTATTCAATAAAAAAAATTAAATCACATAAAATAAAAATAGCAGCTGCTTTATATTTGGAACTATTTTGGGCGAGCATGCATGTATTCATGCGCTGTGCAGTGATTTTAGCTGTACACAGTCCCCATCATCCACCATGCTCACTTCCCAGGTGTAATTCATGAAAATTTTTACATAACCACCAGACACAAAATGAAAATATTTAGCTGCATGTCATTTTGGAGATAACATCATTTTTGAGAACACCATCACAAACCTGCCGACCAGGGACATGTGGGTGATCTCATCACATTGTGTTCTCATCACATAACAGGTAAGCTGACCACAGGCCAGATCTCTGGAAAGTAGTATTTACCTTTGCCTGAGGCACGATTCCAAATGCGTTGTTTTCAGCAAAGTGGTTGAGGTGCAGCTCAGTTCTGATGAAGAGACCAGGTATCAGTTACAATTACAACAAGAGAGAGGGCTTCAAAACCTCTCATGCCAGCCAATAACTGAGCCATTGTGACTTTGGGATGAAATTTGGTACAGAGTCTGGCCCAGAGCAAATCATTCCCTAAAAGCAGAAACACTTCATCCCACTATATTAAAATAAGCAACTCCAGCCCCCAGTGTGGTGTCAGCAGACACAGACTGTGTACTGACTGTAATCTGATTTTGGTATGATAGTACAGTATTCATCCTAACCTAAGAGAACTGTCTACTCCAGCCATCAGATAGTAAAAGACATTAAAAGTAGACTCTCCCTCTGGTCTTCTTGTCACTCTTGTCTTCTCCAGAAGCATGGTCTGAAAGGACAGAGCAGGATATTAACAAAAATCTTCAATACCACACAGACAAAGCATAATCATAAGGCATAATGGAGTTTATAAATCTAAATAAGATTCTTGTGATACTTCATCTGAACTTAAAGTTTGTATGTATTTGTAGGAGATGCATCAGTTGGACCACACCAGTGATTTTGGGTTTATATGTACCTGGATTGAGGCTGAGGTCACCTGGCCTGCCGGGTCAAAGTCCAGGGAGACAACATGGGAGAAGCGGCTAGCATTCCCATTCAAAGAGGTAGAGGCATTCCCAAATGCCTCCAAAATAGTGTAGACCGCCTGCCATTTCTCCGCTAAAGAAAAGAGAGGAGAAATGAAGCCATTTGTAAGAAAAAACATCCTCAATCATTTGTCGTGTACAGTATAAAAAGGAACTCCATCAAGCAACTTTCTGAAAAAAAAAAATTGCTTGGGTCCTTTTCAACCTACTGGAGAAGGTTTTATTGGTGCTGCCAGCAATGGTGACCAGGTATTGGACCAAGTGCTGACAGTTGGTAGTCTTGCCACCGCCACTCTTTCCCAGCAAGACAATGGACTGGTCCTGGCGAGTGGTCAGGAGGTTCCTGTAGGCGCTCTGGGCGATGCTATAAATGTGTGGGGCGGTGTCTTCCCTCTTGCAGCCCTTGAACATGTGCATCACCTGATAGGAAGACAGCAAGAAAGAAAAGGAGACAAGAGAAATTCATATTCCATCCTTGCAAGTTTCTTTCATGATGATGATCCTTCCTCATACTGTGCTATTTGAAAAGAGGTGTGTCATCACATGTGGGGGCTGCAGCCTACCTTCTCAGAGTACATGGAGGGGGCACTAATGGGGTTAATGACCACCATGTTGGACCCAGCGTGGGTGTGGACCAGGTTGCCCCCATACCGCTGGCGCAGGGAGTGCATCACACTCGACTCGTTCAAATACTGCAGAGAGGCCAGGTCCTCCACTCTGTCAAACATCGGAGGGTTTGCCTGGAGTAGTTTGAGGTCAAAAGAGGTCACACACAGCAGCCACCCTCCGCCATCGATAATGAATGAAGATCAGAGTTACATTAATTACCTTCTCCACGTCGTCCTCATCCACATCCAGCAGAGATCCATCACTCTCCAGTCGGATTTTCACCTTGCCTTCTGGCAGACTGCCTGGCTCCGTCTTCAGGAGGGTGGCTACCTCACCAGAAAGAGGAGAGCTGATTTATTATGACTGTTATCTCAACCTGAGCACAGAACCTGCATCTTAGCTCACACATGCCTGATAATCTGTGGGAGGCGAATCACCGTCAATAATGAGCAAGTTCCATAGAAGTGAAACAAGAATTAAGTGGTGACAACTTGATTAGTCGATTAGTGAGGTGGACTGGTCTATTGTTTGCCTTGTCTTGACTTGGAATCAAAAAGGTTTTCTGTTCTTAAAAACTAAAGAAATCCAAACTCTTTTCAATAATTGCTCCTACTTTCAAATGTCACCCAGACAAACCAACAGATAATGAAGTAAACTGTCATATAATCGTGTTTAATATAAGTCTTTACAAACCCAGGGAAAATCCATCCTTGTGGACAAGCCATACTTTTTCAGTGTTGTACCAGGCCCTCTCTGCAGCTAGCTGCTCCTCAGTCTTCCCCTGTTGGATACAGTTCACAGACAGGATGAGAAACACCAAGAAAAACACCAAGAACACACTGAAAAAACGAGAAATGAAAGGAGCAAAATAAGCCTTCTGCATTAAAAACAGCCATGCACTAAAAATGAACGACTGATAAAATGTTGATGATTGCAGACTGACTGATGATCAAAAGACTGTATTTCCTTTTAAATCAAATACATGCATATTGGAGTTTCATAAGCGTCTCAAACATTACACTACAGCTTAAGCAAAGGCACCAATTACTACACATTCAGGCTAGACATAATGTGGGGGCTGCATTCATTGGAAGGAGGGTTCTTTCTAGCATGAACTCCTGCATAAACGTGTAAATTAGTCTGTTGCCATGTTATTAATGTCAACTCAGGTCCTTCACCCATCAGCCCGCCCCAAAATATAGCAAACTTCACTGAGCTCACTGAGCATGCTCTGTGTCCCCAGTATCATATCGCTTTATTTGTTCAATAACAAGACTACACAGAAGGGAGGGAGAGAGGGGAATGTTTCATCACAGCCAACTTGTGCTAGCAATACAGGGAGTCCTGCCACACTGGCACAACAGCAGCACATCACATGGACAGAAATAGGAACAGGTTAGGAGCGATTTCAAGGAAATACATACAAATCTATACACACATAACAAAAAAAAAATCAAATCAAGTCAGATGCGAGTGTGTCATACGTGGGAACACAAGCCAAAAAAAAAGAAAAAGAAAAACTATTTGTCACAGCAGACATTCCATGCAAGCAAAATCAACCGTGCACAACACAGAGGAATGGAACCATGCTCACTGAATAACAGAAATACACTACAAACTTGTGTCAAACAAGAACAAAATTTTGCGTAAAGTGACTTTAATGAGGACTGGCCATATGGACAAAATTGAACACCATAATATCTTAGACCAAATACCTCAGCATCAATATGGTAATATTGTATGGAAGACTACTGATGCCTTGATAAGATATTTACACACAAGAGATTTTTGATAAACAATAATTAGTAAAATAAAACTTTTGCTATATCACATCTTGCCTCATATTATGATATCAATATAATATCATTATATAACCCAGCCCTACATTTAATCTCTGACTCTCTCGTATTTTTTTGTTTTTGTACATCTACTCTATTAATCACCCATGGGAGAAATTGCCTTTTCTCCCTGTGGCTGGGATTCAGGGACACCCAGGTAGCACACTGCCCCTGGAGCAGTTAGAGGTTAAGTATCTTGTTCAAAGATAATATAACAGGTACTGTTACAGTGGGGCTTTGAACTCAGGTACCCCAGTTGTGGTATGACCTCACTACATGCTAGGTCATCCTGCCAGCTACGCTACACACAGAGAGAGAACTATGGCTATCGTCTCACAAACACACACATCACTTTGAAACATGGGGGGATGCAACCAAAACTACAGTCAGGAGTAGCCGAGGCCAGACCTTAGATTGAGCGGCTGCAGCGTGTGCTGCCTGCAGGACGGCTACAGGGTCTGCAGCAGGCCTAGACTGGAGAAGGGAAGGAGCGAGAGTCAGCGGAGGAGGCAGTTGGCTTCGACACTCAAACACATTCAATTCAGTTCATCTCAGTTCTATTGTCATTCACCGGTGCAAAATGAAACCAAAGAAACCCCTTTTTACTGAGGTCACAGTGCATTCCAAACGAGGGTAAAAAATAAGAGCGTTCAAAATTTAACACTGCAAGACGAGACAACACAGCACAACAACAGAGGTAAGTCACAGTTCAATCAGGGTGAAATACTAAACGATGCAAGAAAGCCGCAGCAGAGCAAGCGACTGATGCTAAGTCATTCAAGTATTTCAGCAAAACAGAATCACAATAATTGGGTGTTAATCAGCAGGGATTACAAGGTGCATGGTAGTACATTATGTAGGTATATAGGCACTGGTGCATAGAATTCAATTATTAACAGTCACATATTAGCAGTCTGAGTGAATAAAATTACTGGTGCCCAGTAAGGTTTAAATGCAGGGCAACATGCAGCCAATTGTGATACAATTTAATATTCTCTACTAATGAACTGAGCTAAAGGAATAAATGTATAGACATGCAGATGGCAGGTACATGCATACCGTCTGCAGTGAACTGGCCATGAATTGAAAGTGCATGTTAATCAATATGGCCAGAGAACCACTGGGTTATGTCACGTTACAGGGGGGTTTCCAGGCCCTCGGCATGACCCCAAAAATAAACACAGTGAAGGTTGAGGGAACAAAGACGGCAAGCAGGCACAGGCCAAGCAGGACACAGAGGGGTCAGCAGAGGAGAACAAGCTTACACTCCATCACTCAAAGTCACACCCTCCGGGGTGGAGGAGTGAGGCCAGCCCAGGGACAGGCGTGGCAGAAGGTAGGCTGTACCTGAGAGGATCTCTTGCCCCTGGCAGGCTAGCCATGCAAACAGCAAAGAGGACAGCGGCACGTCAAGATCCAGCGAACCGCAAAGAAGCAGAGGGAGAGACACAAGACATGACATAACACAGCAGGAGACAAAGGCAAGGGGGGAGGGGGGGGTCTTTTTTGGTGGACTAGATTTGGAGAGAATAAACAGTCGGACGCTGCTGAACAGTCAAACAATGCCAAAGGGTAAAATACATCAATGCAGACGCTCCTCTGGACCTGATAACAAAGAAGTGTACTGAATGCTACAGAAAGTATAAAAGGCAGACAGCGAGAGGCAGTGAGCTGAAGCTGTTACATTGTCAAAAGGGTGTACAAGTCAACCACAGTCAAGAATTCATGCCAGTGTTTCTGAAAAAAAAAGAAAAAGAAAAAGAAAACCTAAGAAAATGATCCCTCAATCACTTAGCATGCCACTCATAGTGGAAAGTGTTTATGGATCTAAAAGTTGGAGTTCAATCATCAAATCACCTAGACTGAATTATGTTTCTAGCAGGTTTCATATCCTCCACACGAACACGCACGCACAATATGCCTACATGAGTCCAACTCACACTGCTCAAGAGAGCCCGAGGTGACTTTCTACAGAAAATATTTCATGTCCACCCGTACAAACTCTAGAGAATTGACAAAAGACTTCACACTGAGTCAAAGGCAGTCACTCTATGACTTGGACTCATGGGCTCAAAGCTGAACGGCACAGTGCAGACACTGCTGCTTCAAATTTCACACCAAGCATCCAACAATCCAGGGTAGCCCTGTAATAGGAACCCTGTTAGCAGTGGGACAGCATGGGACAGCCCGGTGTGGACCCCGGGTCATTTTTGGACACATTTCCTTCTTGGTGGGGAGCAAGCGGTTGAAACAGGCTGCTCGCAGGGGTAAGCCTGGGTAAAGCAGGTACAAAACCAAACAAGCTGAGGGGAAAAAAAAACAAGTTACATCACTGCCATCGATGGTGAAGATCCTCTTCATAACCTTGTGATCCTCCTCAGTGGGAATCAACTTTGGAACCTATGGTAGGACAGTAGGACCAGCAATTGCAAATGGTTCACCAGAAAGATTTAATCTCTCACAAAACGGTCCTAAGGTAAGCTCTACAGTTCAGAGGTAACTTCTAAGACTGCTCAGTCTAGGCAAACTGAAAGGACAACCTTTGGATCTTCCATTCCTCTTGACTATGATAGATAATGAAAGCACTACATGAAATAAAATGCCAGGCTTTAGCTTGAATGTGAGGAGCACACAGCGTTATCTGCACACTGGCTGCACGATGGAACACACACCTGCTCGTTCTGTGCAGAGTGAACCTGGGACAGTGTAGCAGAGGAGGGCCAAAGGAGGACAACAAACAAACATATACCAACGCAGACAGACAGACAGACACAGACACAGACACATTAATACTGAATATAACAATGATGATGACATGTTGTGAGATGATTTAACTCCACATTTACCACATCCAAAACCACAAATAATCTGAAGGAATATTTGGTCCTCTTTCAGTTAATTCACAAATAAGTAATAAGAAACAGATAAATTCAAAATGTTTGCATCTTTAGACTTAGCAAAAGGATGCTGTCATGTTTATTAATTCTTATTGAACCAACTATGCACTCCAACTTGCCTAAAAGCAAGTACTAAGTTATTTAGCACAATCACAATAAAATTCTCATACAGATGATCAGGTTTCATGATGTTTATGAACTAATGAAGAAACTTTGGAATTTTTGACTACATGCAAACTTTTGTTTTAGTATTTAATATAGTCTTAATCTGTGTGGTGTACATTTGGCAGTGTATTACTTATGCCTCATGATCTGATATCATTGAAAAGGCCCTCAAATTTAAGTAATCCCTAACACAGTTCTTGTGTAATTTCACATCAAAGTAATAATTACATGAAAGGACAATACCGAACAATGTATTGCTGTCAAAATATTTATGAAGCCTACAGTATGTTTGCCACATCATCAATCACCTTTGACATAAAACTGCAACCTAATATGAGTGTGTTAACTGGGAGAAGCTAAGTATTCCTTCTACACAGTACTATCCACTGCCAAGTGAAAATCAATTTTTTCAACACTCAAATGCATTATTATAGGAGAGTTTCTCAGCAGTCTGTATTTGTTTTATTCACACCTGTCTGTCATAGCCAACAAAGTTTTTTTTACTGTGCAATCTCTCATTGTTATGCCTATATATTGCTCCATTCACAACAAAATAAAAAACTAGAAGGCACTTGGAGAGTGCAACCCTCTGCCAACACTGAATAATTCATCAACTCGCTGTTTCACCCAAAAATTACATTTCTGCCACTTACATTTGGAAAAGTTAAATGATTTCTTGGCCCTGCAAATATACTCTTAGGATTTGGGATCAAATCTCTATCTCTTAGTTTCATAGTTAATGTCTAAACTATGGCTTATGGAGGAAATCCCAAATCTGGATCACAACCAGAATGTAATTACTTGTTCCTTGGCTTAGCGCCAATCTGCCCACCAAATATCAAGGACATCCGTTTACACTTTATTCTGACAACAAATAAACTAAATAACAGGGGCAAAAAATATAACCTTGCCTAAGGTAAAATTAGGGAGTGTAAAAGCTTAAATATTAAAAACTTAGTTGTAGCTGAACATAGTTGAGTACCAGCTCCAAGCTGTTTATAGTTATAGTTCTGCCTTTAAGAAAGGCCTGTTCAACTGACATACTGATTAGTCTGCTCTATTAGAATAACATATGAACTCTTATATTGATTCCTATTTCTAACCATGAACCCCAAAATGGCCTCACAGCCTCAACCTCAGTGGTCTGCAGCTACAGCAGATATACTTAAGCTTTAGTACAACTGCACGCCTGCAGAGGATGACAGTAATGAGTCACGGCTCAGTGCTCTCAGACCAACTCCAACTGCCAGACTCCCAGAGGACAAGCCATGAGCACACCCTTATACCCACTGATGAGGCCTGATCGTGAGCAGGTAGACACACCCTGCTACCCTGCAGCTATTCGGGGAGGCTTCATTATATCATTTTCATCAGAAATCAGAAACAACTTGTAACCTGTAAACATAAGTAGAAGCAAATTCATCCACCGCGGCGTCCACTCTGTTAATGACAAAGTGAAGAAGCAGGCTAATTATACAAGTCATAATAAAAAAAAATGTCATGGTGATCCATAACCATAAGTAAGTCCATTCAAGTGGAAAGTGTAGTTCTGGGAAAACATAATAGAGGAGCATGCATTTATGTGAAAAGTAATGTATATGTTAAAGGAAAAGTTCACCCAAAATACAAAAAAAAAACCCATATTTTTCCACTTACAACTCAACAAGATCATTTCTATGTGATTTGGCAAGGTTTCCAGTTGGTCTCAATCTTCCCTGTCACCCAATACAATGGGGCTTGATGGGTATTTATTTGTGGAGCTCAATCTGTCAAAAAATATATATGTGAAAATGTCAACAGTAACAGGTC
This sequence comes from Holocentrus rufus, assembly GCA_900302615.1. Classification (NCBI taxonomy): domain Eukaryota; kingdom Metazoa; phylum Chordata; class Actinopteri; order Holocentriformes; family Holocentridae; genus Holocentrus; species Holocentrus rufus. The sequence continues at coordinate 2,594 of OMLF01021628.1, read as the reverse complement.
TTTCCAAAAACAAGGGTAACAGACATCCAACATAATCCACAGCCCTCGGGGGCAAACTATTTCCTGCTGAAAAACACCAGTGAACTGTATATATCTGTCCCAAAGGAGTACAAATTCAGTTTGCCAGTGTTCTTTGGCAGCACATTTCTGACAGTTTGATTTTCACAGACAAATACTCATTCCAGCACCATTGCATTGTGGTGACAGGAGACAGCGGAGATCTCAGCAGACTGGAAACCTCACCAAATCACACAGGAACTATCTGCTAGACAGACTGCACCAGGGGTAAGCAGGAAAAGAATTTGTATTTTTGGTGACCTGTCCAAATAATATCACACAGCATGCTCCATTTAGTAAAAAAACAGGCACATCTGTCGCTCTGTACCTCCGGATTCTTTACAGCAACTGGACGAGGTTTTGGGATGAACCCTGCAGGGGGGGTCAGAGGGTCTGTCTTTGAGACAGGGATGAAACCTGCAGGTCTTGCCAAGAGATTCTGTTTTAGGGACAGGGGGTTGGATTTAGGGGCAGGGATGAAACCAGGAGGAGGGGTCAGTGGATTTTGTTTAGGGGCAGGAATGAAGCCAGCGGGAGGAGCCAAAGTGTTTGGTTTGGGAGCGGGTATGAACCCAGCTGGAGGAGCGAGAGGGTTGGTCTTTGGTGGCAGACTTTGCTGGTTTAGCGGTGTAGTGGTGGCCACAGATGTAGAGGTGTCCTCCTTTGGTTTCTCCTCTGCAGGTTTCTCTTCTTCCTTCTCCACAATTCCTTTCCCCTCCTCCTCCTGCTTCTCCTCTTCTTTCTCCTCTTTGCGGTCTTGGGTGCGGGTGCGAGGTCGGTGCTCCTTGGTTCGACCTCTGCCCATGAGGCTGGTCAGGCCGAGGGAAATGTCGTCCTTCTCCTGCTGGCCGCCTGGGCGGTTCGCAGCCTTGGCGGTTTTGGGTACGGAGTTTGCATCAGTGGTATCCTTGGCAGACTCGGAGGTAGCAGGTTGATTCTGCTCCTCCGTGCCACCGGGAACTACGCGCCTAACGACCCTTCTCACAATCTTTACCACCTTCTTACCGCTGGCACCCTGCTTCTCCCCTGGGGTGTCTGGACCACCCATGGCACCGTTACAACTCAATTCTTCAGCTGATGATGTAGTTGGCTGTGTGCCACTTCCTGCGTCTACACCAGGTGTAGTGGTGGGCTGAGGCTGACTACTATCGACATCAGACTGGGTACAAACAGAACGGGGCAGACAATAGTGAGGATTATTTCCCTGGCTGATGTAAGTACACTCAACAGCAGGTTCTGGGCTCTGAAACTCTGTAATGGATTATTCTGAAATGGATTAATAACAGCTACTCCCACTTGCAGACATTATGCTATTTACCCAATAAGAGCTATTATGCATGATCAGAAACCAAGGAGAAGATGGAAGTAGCCATTCATTTATTTACTTTTGTTCAAAAAAATCACTTTTTTTCTATCCAATTTCACCTCCTACATCTTTTATTGCTATGTATTATTTATCAGTCTGCATTAACACTCTAGCTTGCAAAGTAGGTTAGGCCAGTTTTCAGTTTTTTTCAGTTTTCCTGAAGACATTTACCTCACAGTTGAATGGCCAAAAGTGACCCCTGCCATTCCTTCTAAATGGGATGGTTTTACTCAGCTGGGGGTCATGTGAAGTTCAAGTTTGAGTCGAAAAATAAATAAAACAGGAAGCGTACCCAAGAATTCCAACTGCACAGTCCTGTAATTCCATTTCAAATGTCTGTGTCACTGGCACAGGACCTCCATTATAATCAAATTGGCTCAAAAAGATGACAGGCCGCTGAGTTTTAGACAAAGGGCCAAGTGATAACCAGATTAGAGGATGACAGAACACTAAATCAAAAGAAGTTTTTCTCGATCCCTAACGCCCCTGCTTATTATTATTCATTAAAAACTACAGTTGTCATGAACTATTCCCAAATTCACCGGATAGCTAGCTAACATCCTCATCCCCTACCTCTGATAAGTAAATTGACTGTACACTGTAGCAGTCTGCCTAGTGCCACAGTATACAAAACTGTTGGCATCATGTGGATTACTGCCAAAAAAAAGCATGCAGGTTAATTGGAACTTACATTAGGCTTGTTTTCAACTTTAACCTACATGAGGGAAAGCAAAGAAAAGGAATGATCAAACCGTGGACTCAGACCACAGCTTTTCTGTCGAGATAAGAGAACATCTGACAAAAAACAAAACCAAGCACCACATGCTGATATGAACTATGAAGCCAAAAACACAGAAAAGTAAAGCAAGACTTCCCTTTTGCTCCCAGAATGAAAAGCGTGATTTGTAAGCCATGGCGATAGCGCAGAAGTCATGGGATGAACTGGGCAGCGTGGAGAACAAGGGCGGGGGATGAGAAGAGAGGGAGACAGAGACAACAAGGGAAAGGAGGATTGTGAATTGAGGGATGAATTATAAAGGACTGTGGGCTTGATTTCTGTGCGCTACAGGTCAAATATCAACAGGGCAGTGGGACCATGCAGTGCTGAAAACAGAAGAACAGGATGAAATGGATAGCCTGCTTTCTTCGTACTAAAAAAGACGTGGACATG
>OMLF01021626.1:0-10146 GCA_900302615.1 Holocentrus rufus | reverse complement strand
ATACAATGCACAGTAAAACCATTATTACATTCCTGCATTGCCAAAGCATTGTGACAACTACATTGCCAGTACATTTTAACTAAGATCAAACAAACAAACAGGCAAATATGTATACAAATGACAACATTAATAATGCCATCTTGGCTCACTGTTCAAATTCATTTTCAGCTTAAGATCATGCCTACATAACCAAAGCATAAATACCAAACACATCAGCAGTCAAGCCAACTTTGATTAAACAAACAAACAAGGAGCCAACTGCATATGTAAACAAACAGTAAACGTCAGCTTGTCTCTCTCTCTCTCTCTCTCTCTCTCTCTCTCTCTCTCTCTCTCTCTCTCTCTCTCTTTCTCTCTCCGACTCTCTCTCTCTAAACAATTATTGCTTTTTAAAGGGAAAAAGAGCAGTCATTTTCTCATTCCCAGTCAGTGCGCGGCTCTGTGGTGTGCTTAACTCATCAGAGAAGCAGAGTGGATGGAAAGGCAGAGGGTACTTGGAGTGTGGCCGTTAGCACGGTTCAGGCCATTAATCAAACTCAATAGAACCACAGAAGCGATAAGCTGATTTGTATATCTGACACCCCCCTCCACCCCCTCCCCTTTGTTGGCTTGACCTTTATAGTTGTGACATTTTGACAATTTTAGAGTAAGGAAGAATGGCCCTGGGTAGGCTTCCACCTCAACTCTTGAGAATAGTTCCCTGGAGTGGCTGTGCCATTTTGTCCCAATGTATGCCATTGTATGCGTAAAGCCTCATACATTTGGCTTTTCAAGTCCTATATTTCAGCTTTTATGTTGTAAAGCATAACGAGAGCTAAATATTAATTAGTGCATGCCAGGCAGTTTTGCTCTGGTCTTGTCACTTTCATATTCAGACTTTTATACTCATACCCTTAGGTACAAATTATAATAAGCTAATTTGTGAGAATGTCTCTGGTCTCTGAGCAGAAAAGAAACCTTTCAATTATTTTCCATATCCTTTCAATTATTTTATACTAGGGGTGGTTGATATGGACAAAGTCTATTATCACAATATCTTTGACCAAATACCTCGATATTGATATTATGACAATATTGTAGGGATGACTATTGGTGCTTTCAAAAGAGATTTTTGATAACAGAAATTAATAATGAGGATATAATGACCAAGCATCTAGAGGCAAATGTATATCAGGTTATTGATATAATATCAATATATTGCACTGGCCTATTTTTAGGTCCAGATTTTTGAATTGCCGGATTTTTTTTCTATTTCTTTCTTTCTTTTTTCTTCATGTTGGATGTTGGAGACACACAAAAAAAATCATATGCAATCCTACTAATATGTTTTCACCCTGAATTCAATGTTTATTTTAGTCTTTTCCTGCGTGTAGCACTTAAACATGGTTTGTGGCTACCATATAGAATTCCGGCTTGAATGTGGCAGACTAGAAGAATGTATTTTTGAACCTGTTACACATCTTATATTATTCATTTAGAAATAATGGGGAGGACATTCCTCCTCTCTACATCTGCTCTCCAGAGAGGCCTTCAGTGCAATGCTCACACTCACCAGCAGCCCTCATAAATAGGACATCAGTTCTATTTATTTTCACCCAATTTAGTGGCCACTGTAGGCTTCCCTTGGAAACCGTCTCAAGTCCAATCTCTGTTGTCACCATGGCGACGGCAAGTCTCCAGCCCTGGCCTCATCAGAAGCAGTTGAAAGTGGAGGGGAGTCTTAAGGGCTCGGATGTAACTTTGTTAATTCACTGCCTCATAAGGATGGCACACAAATGAATTCTTTCCAAGAAAAAAAGCATACGTGATTGAGACACTGAAAACCCTCAGGCTGAAGGAGCGGAGCCACGGGGGTAAAATATTAGCCTAAGCACACACACCTTAATTGCGCTCACGTAAACTATTTTTGGTTTTGCTGCAGAGAAAAATGCCTCCTTGGTGGAAAGAAATTCCCAGCACATTAAAGAACCTCCATATAGCCTCTTTTACATTTCCTGAGAAAACACCAAGTGCTGCTGGATTATCTCGAACATCACAGGATACCATTGGTTTGTCATTAATTCCAGGTCCATCAGGAGAAAGTGACTGATCTCAAATAATCTTGTGGGATTCTCAGTGATGAATGTACAGAATATTAATACCATGGAAAAGGCTCTATTGCCAATCTAATTTTACCTCGGGGTTGTGAGTGGTGAGGCCTTCTCTCTACAGTCTCCCTGTCAGTCACGGCTGTAGTGTAACCACCATCACTGGTTTACCAACCTGAGCTGGATGGATACTGGTTCGAGCCTAATTAAAGTGGTATTACTCTCTCGTCTCACATTTGAATGTTGTTTTTATAACCTTTCTCTCTGGTTTGCAAATCATCTACCCATAGCTCCACTGAGCCTCTGTGTGTCTCTCAATAATCCGGAGCAGATATCCTTAATTGAAATTATATGATTAGGTAATGCTGCAGGAGGCAGGTTTCCTCCTACCGTGGGCTCCACTCCAGGGAACAGAGAAATAGGTCAGCTTTACCCCAGTCTGCAAAACCCCGATTAGAACCAGTGCATGGATACTTGTATTATATGAATTGTTGGCCCTAGTATTTGCTCTTTTCTACCACACTAGGCTTCCTCATTACTAGGACTCTTTATTGAAGTGTGTGTATGTGTGTGTGTGTGTGTACCTCTTTCTGCATGCACGCGATGAATACACTCTATATAGAAACTTCCATGTCATGTCTTTGATGTTGAATTATTGTGTGTTTCAAGAAAGAGCAGAAGATTTAATTCCATTTGCGTGTGTATATAGGTGGAAATAACATTTCCCTTTTTATAATGCATACAAATTGGTGGGTGTGCAAAGACTTTGATAAACGCATAAGCTGACACTTGACATACTGACTGACAGCTTGTCTCCTAGCACAACTCCAGCACAGACCACATAGTCACAGCCCCTAAGTGAGACTTCAGTCTGAGCCCTTCATTATTCAATGCTCATGACTGAGCTCGGCCTAGAGATAGAAGGGAACATTCACATTTACTTGGCAGCACTCTTTGAGCATGGCCTCCCATATGCTGGGCTCCCAGCCACATAGTTAGAAAATGTGCAATTTGGGTCATTTATGTTACATTTCTCATTGCTTTCCAGAGGCGTCAGGTCTCCTGTGTGGATGAACAAGTATTCAATAGTTTATCATCCTCAAAACATACATTAACAGCTCTCCCATCTAGGCAGAATGTATTTCCATATCAACCTAGCAGGTTATGGAGATCACTCAGGTTACTACAAGACAGTTCAGCACAGGAATGTAATGTTAGTATGTAAGCCAGAAAAAAAGAGCCAGAGAACTACAGAATAAGATTTAAATTTCATTGAACCAGTGAAACAGAATGAGGCAAATAAGCTAAAGTTTCTTGTCAGAAGTTAGAACCATTTGCCTTTGTGATAAATCAAGAACTTTTTACTGACTACTCATGAATCAAGCAAATTTTATAAATCCTAAAGAAAAGTCTTTTGTGTCCCCAGTGAACGACAGCGGCACAACGCAGACCCTCTGGCAGGTTTACAGCACCATGATGACCAAATTGCAAAATATTCCATCAGGTCTGCAATGATGAAATCCTACATAATTATAGTTCTTCATTTGACATAGAAGTACCCATCCATTCAAAGCCATGCTATTCAGTTGAAAATCTTTTTATTTATTTTTCCGATGTTGCAGTCTTTGGAGAGGCAAATTAACCCTGGACTGCCTGGCCTGTATTCAAGTGGGGAGAAACCCTGAAATCCTAAACTCACTAACTAGTTCCAATAAACTGTCCTGTTCAAGGTTTATCTTAAGTACTTTATGTAACATCCCTCTCTGCTATGCACAGTCACAGGTTGTTCATTTAGTAGATCCAGTTCCAAGGTTTCCAAGGTCTCCAAAGGTCCTCACAGTGTTTTTCAAGACCTCAAAATTGATCACAGTTTATGCCACAGTAAGTGCTTTCCTTGTATTTGGGTAATTATCATGCTGTGGTCATTGTGTTTACTCTTAAATTCACTCACCACCCAGAAAGACATTGATGCCTTAAGATAAATATATTTTTTATGGAGGTACTTGTGCCTGTTCATTGTGACATTAACCTACTCTGAATGTCTTCACTCACTTGGATCTGAATTTATGACGTTTATGTCTGCCCCGAAATGTGTTATGAGTCGAGCAGGTGGATATTATTTCTAATTAGAGTTATTCAGTGATCATCATTATCCTAAACGGTGAGTGCACACACTGCAGATCCCAGAGCCTTGGTTTGATTGAGCGGTTTGTTAGCATCTCCACCATCTCTAAGTGTCAGTGAGACAGGATTTAGTGTGGGGGTGAGTCGCATCAGCACATTTAGCTGCCGTTCAGGGGAGCTGTGGTAAACAGACCACAGCTACCAATAGTCTCTCATCCAAAAGCCTCAGTAGTAGAACTCATAGGCAGACATAAAAAAAAACGAATGAGCAATCACATTTTTTTTTTGCCGTCAGTGTGTCCTGCTGTTATAGTGTTTTGGATAAGGCCCTGAGTGCCAGTAGGGATTCACAAAGAAAATGAAACATTTTGTTGTGTTGGTGGGGTTTTGGAGAGGGCTAGAATTTAGCTTGTGTGGGTTTTTGTTCTGTTGGAATTAATGTACGTGCCTCTTGTTTGAATGCATGGCTCCCCCACCCCTGATAATTTCTAATGGCAAGTATTGCATAAAGCATAATTCACTGTGTTAAATGGCGATAGTACACTGCACCCACGCAGCTTTTTTTTTTCTTTCTCTCTTGTTTTTTTTTTAATTGGCATTTTTGCTTTGTTAGATAGGCATGGTAGAGAGGGATGGGAAAGCCAGGGCAGAGACAGAGAGAGGAGATGACATGCAGCAAAGGACCTGGGCCAGAATTGAACCCAGGCCTCTGCAATGAGGACTCAGTTAATGGTGAGTGGTGCGCGTTCTACCTGGTGAACCACTGAGGTGCCTCCCACACACTCACTATGCTCATTATACTAGGGGTATTAAGTGCAGCAACCTTTGACTGAATGGATGGATTAAGAAACTGCAAAGAAATGAAGTATAAGGCTAGGTATAAGAAAGTGTTTTTTTTTTTTTTTTTTTTTTTTTCCCCATGCCATCATTGGTAATGTATACGAAAACTGAATTTGTTTTATAGGCTGCATCTGCACACCAGCTAGGTTTCTACAGTTTTAGTATATAAACAAACAAGTTTGCCCATGTGTACAAAGAATGTGGTCATTGACTTCTTAACATTAATTATGGGGTTTGCATCATTGAAATCGTTAAGTGGCGTTCAAGCTGTGGTGTGATTAACTCTAGACACAGTTCTTGTGTGGCTCAGAGAGAGGCTCTGCTCTCCATGTGGTAAGTGTGTAATCAGTGATTTCATGTCTCTATTTACCTCTTGTAGCACAATGGGTGAAAATTATTCTGGGGATCCGAATCTGCAATTACACATGGAACATCATGGATTGTGTGTGAATGGAGTGATTAATGGGGGTAGCAGGGGAGAATGATGGGGTTCAGCCAAGACCTCACAGCTCTTTTTCCCTCTTTGCCACTAACATGCAGTATCGTGTTATTGCATGTTAGGGCAGCATCATGGGTGCAATCCATAGGGGAGCCTTTAGTTTGCTGGGAGCTGATGCACATATAGAGCAATGTACTTGCTTTCAACCTCTGACAGACTCTGGATCCTTAAAATGTCTGCACTTATTTTACATGATGTGTTGATGTATTGGTCTTCCTTATGGCATGAAAAGCCACAAACTGCCATCATACTAACACTGTAGGAAAACATGTAAAATCAATACAAAAAACAAGAAATTTTCTCCTTGTTACTCTTAATTCATAAAGCCACTACTGTTTCCTGGCTTCATCAGCTAATGGAGCCTCAGATATACCAAAAAAAAGAAAAAAAATGCGGTCATTGAAAAAGATGTCTTTGTCATTACATTAAATTGAACATGAATAGCTTTTTTTCTGCGCTGCACTGCATAGTGCTCCACATATGAGACTTCCCTCCCCCGTCTTATTCATCTTTGATAAGACATTTGCATTTGCGCTGGAATTAAAAGATCCTATAACAAAGCAGAATGGAGCATAATTTAACGGGTGCCATATAGATTTCATATTAGATTTTCTCTTGTTCAGTTATTTGACACCGTGCCTTCTCAACATTTCATTGGGTTTGTAGCTTGTCAGTATAACGTCAGTATAAAGTACATTTCACTTTGATTTTATGTAAATTATGTGTAATGGATTGCCAGAGTATGCCAGATCGTCAAATGGTTAAGGCTGCTCCCCCAGGAGGCCCCGTGCTCCCCCTCTGCTTTGCAACTGGTGTTAAAAAAAAAAAAAAAATAAAAAAAATTCTAAAGGTGAATTGCCTGCTCTCTCTGCTTTTAAACACCATGCTCAAATAAGGTGTCTGATGATGATCTATAGCTGTGCAAAAAAAAAAAAGATATAGCTAAATATTGAAATATTAGTTTTTGCAACACAGCATCACATTTCTTGCCATTTGTATTGATTATGTAATTTTTGCATTTGATTTGCATATGATGTTATGAGATCTACATTTTAGAGCACAGTGTTACATGCATTGGACTGATTCTGTTATGATAAATGGGAATGTTGAATTAAATTGTTTTGCGTCAGTTTGTCATCTGATTTATAGAATATTTTCGAATATTTTATTAGTCTACCCAGGTGATATGCAGTACGTTGTATTTTAAGCTCTCTGTGTACATTTTCAGTCAATTCTGTAGATCATTGCAGTGTATTGTGATACAAACTGTATTGTGACCAATATAGTGTGAGGTCGTTGCCAATACCCAACCCCACTATGATCTCCTCTTATTCTCCTTTTTTCTTGTTCCCCCACCTGCTTGAATGTGAACTTGTCATCTGTGCTTTGACCAGCCTCCGCTGCCCAATTAGATTTTCTGGATGGGCAAACAGATGCAGTGTGCATTGCCTGACAGAATGGTGAAGCATCAAAGTGTTGCTCTACTGTATTTGGTGGACAAGCACACGTCTGTTTGGCTTTCGACAGCAGGACACGCGTGGTGTCAGTGGGCAGGTGGTGGGAGGGGCTGGCAGCTTGGCACTGAGGGTGGCCTGCACGCCGATAATGAGAGGCTGTGAAGTAGAAGAGCCTGACGCCAGTCTGTTCATTTTGCATCCCAGTTAACACAGTGACTATATTTAGACGAAGGACTTGTTACAGCATGCTCTGGCTTTACAGGAGTCATCTGCGCAGCTTGGCCACTGAGCCGACTCAGACTGCATATTACCCTCACCCATAAGTTTACAAGCCTTGAAGTCCTGTGTGATCATTGTTGCTGCCTCACTGCGTAGTGTCACCGCTCTCTGTGCTCACTGATGAAGATGTCTGGTTTCCAGGCTGAGTATTAAGCTTAGGGATGTTTTTGAAGATATATATATATATACGCAATAGCCTTTTTCATTTTTCCCACATAAGCTACAACTTTAAGCTGTTGGAAATACTCCTTGTCTATCAAGATTAAGGCAGTTTTTAGGTCATTCTAAGTGCTGCATTTCTTATTAGACTTACTCCCATTTTCTCCTGCCCACGTTTGGTTTTATATTTTGGGCACACAGATACAAATGATACCTGTGAGAAAATATAGAAGACCTCTAGCTTTTGTAGTGTTCACCTCTGTGGTAACCTACTGCTCTCTGATGAGCCAGTGTCTCTCAGAATAAAACAATCAAAGTGTCACACAACATTGTAATCCAATTGCACCAGGATCTGGTGATGGTTGAGGTGAGGTTTTGAATCATACCCTCATGGACTAGTCTCCTTCCACAGGTAAAAAAGCTTGACTGCTTTTGATCTTGCCTAGCTATTGCCTGTCAATCACAATAATGTGCTATGGGTATCTAGGCCTATTTTCCACCTGCCTGCTTTGATGCCCACCAGCCCAGGTGTTGTCACTCCTCTCCATACGTACCGTGCAGTCCTTGAGAGGGCCAATTTCATGCTTGTTGAACTTCAAGAACGGCATTATCGATTGTTGTTTTCTACTTTTTTTAATAGTAATGATCATTTGTAGCTCAAAAGGGCAGTGGGTCTGTAGGCATTCCTTTCCTCTCCGCTTTCCATTAAATACCGAGCAATTCTATTTTCAGGGGTGGTTAAAATTGCATCAAAACCTTTTACATGGAAAGAGAGCTCTGCCTTCTTCTTACAGTGTTGGCCAACATGCCCCAAATACCCCTTTAACACTGGACTAGTGACCTGGGAAATACGTGAGGTGACTGCCAGTGTGAAAAGGTCCACCTGGGTAAGTTGACCTCACAGGAACAAACTGATCAAAATCGGGGTGAAACTTGGATCAAACAGTGCTGCGCTTGGTGTGAAAGTTCAGTGCTTAACCCATTCTGCTCCATGTCAGGAGCTTAAAAAAATACATCTGCCCAGGCACAGGCCTCAGTGTACTGCCTCTTACACAGGATGGACCTAGATCAACAGACTTAAATACAAATCGGACTCTCTCTCCCCCAAACCTCCCACCCCTCTCCTTCCCTTGTTTTGTTTTCCCCTTTGCTTTCCACCCTCGCTCTGTCCCACCTTACTCTGCAGCTGGTGGGGGGCGAGTTTGATCTGGAGACAAATTTCATCATCCAGGATGCGGAAAGCATCGGCTGCATGGTGGAGCTGCTGGAGCACTGTGACGTCACCTGCCAGGCTGAGATATGGAGCATGTTCACCGCCATCCTCCGCAAAAGTGTCCGCAACCTGCAGACAAGCACAGAGGTTGGGCTCATCCAGCAAGTGCTGCTCAAAATGAGCTCTGTGGACGACATGATTGCAGGTATGGAATTGGTGTGAGCGGGATTTCTTTTATTACCTGTGGTGCATTAATCTTGAGATTGATTATTATTATGCTGAAGTCCACGAGCAAATAGGTTTGGAATCTGCCTGCTTGCTTTGGGGCTCTAAGTCTGGCAGCAGACTTCATCTTCTGTCCATATCACTTGTACAGTATAGTACATCTCCCAATAGATCTGCATTTAGAGTGACAATGGCCTAGCAAAATTTCTGTATGTACATTTTGTATGGAAACAGCTCATTTCCATCTGTCAGCCTTACTCTCCTTGAAGAATCTCGCCCTGTCATTTACTAGAGGTCAACCATTACACTTTAATCCACTTTAGGAAAAGCAATTTCATTTTCAGGTAACCCAACTGTATCTTCTGTCTAGTAACATGCACAGTAAACTCTGTTATATGGGGCTAGGTGCAAAAGCAAAGTTGTGTAGGAAGGTGGAGGTGGATTCAGTTCATTTGAAATTCTGCAGGTACTTTAAAGGAGAGACGACAGATAAAAAGGGTAGTGAAAAAATCTCATTAGTCACAGTGTGTTTTATAATTAGATTGAAAGGCAGTTAAGGAATATTACATTTTCAGTTCCATTTAAGATTAAAGAATAATAAATTGTCCTTTCCCCTTCTCTTGTTATTCACAACTACTTTTTTGTCTTTCTGTCATTTTCTGTTGTTTTTATTACCAGCTTTTGTTACTAGCTCTTCATAACCTATTGTATAAAATAATGATAACAACATGCAGATTATTCAAAGAACACATAGGTCATGTTTTAGCCATGTGAATTCACTTTCCAATGCATCTAGTGTGTACAGATAATGCATGCAAAACAGAATATGATGCATTGGCCCATAGTGTAACACTGTAACCTGATTGTCAGAAAGCCTTTGGCAACAAAATAAATTTTAATTCAACCCCCGTAGGCTTGTACAACAAAATCTTTTCTGTTTTAATCCCTTAAACTCTGATTTTCCCTTAAATGTTTCCTTAAGTAGATTAAAAGTTTGAAAAAAACAACAACTTTATTTTATCCATATTGTCACATATTCTGTATCTGCTGGTTGCAACACTTCATTGAAGCTACATCATGCCTATATGTTAGGTGAAATATTCAACACTAGATGCCATTGTTTTATTGCTGCACCATTACATCAAATAGAAAATGTGACATCTTTTACATTTTATACGCATTTACTTGTAATTCACCAAGACACACAGTATTTGGTATCTTTGGAAACTCTTGGGATCTCCACTAAAATTTTAAATAAAGTTC
>OMLF01021625.1:0-11667 GCA_900302615.1 Holocentrus rufus | reverse complement strand
TTCTTGCTAGCTCTCCAATTTGGTTACTGATCACTCCATTTCTCTTCCTTTCCTTCCCTCTGAGTGTTTTACTTGCTGCTTCCCGTCTCTTATTCCCTCCGTTGCTGCAGCTCTCTCCCTGTTTATGCCGGTAAGGATTTTCCTGGGAGCATCCCCTCTATTCCAAATGGGATTACATGAAATTCCCACTGTCGGCCCAGCTAAACCCCCCCTGCCCCTCCTCCCCTCTGGGAAATACCACATCTACAAGAAAAAAAGAAATCCAGTTTCTGGGGTAAAACCATAATCACATTTTATCAATATGCGGCTTTCGTTCCCTTCCAAACAGAGCAGGGACTCCTTTCTGCCTCCCGTAAAGGCAAATGCCATCGTCCCACTTCTTCCCATTGATTCTGTCCGGCTGCCTTTTGTCATTTCTTCTCAGAGAGGCGACACCGGGCCTATTCTTCCCTATTCTTGTTGAACGGTCCGCCGATTCATCCAGATGAAATTACATTTCTCCAGCTGACAGGGCAGCCCTGGCCGACTCCCGCGTCCCCACTCCGTCCCGGCCTGCTGACAGCTAGCTGGCCCTAATGCACACAATTGATTCTGTGGCCTGTCTGGGCCACGGCAACATGAGGAGCTAATAAATGGGGGCCCTGCACACTGAGCCTGTGACCTCAGATGGATGACCCTGCCTGGCTGTGGTCAGATAACGCCAGTGGGGTGGGGAGGATTTGGGTGGGGAGAGGAGCCTGGAGAAAATGAGACATATAAGTGGGGAATAAGGGCAGAGAGCAATGAGGGAAGAAAGGGAAAGATATGCAAAAGGAACCACATTTCCTAATCCAAAACCTTGGAGATGGTCTGGCCTAGTTTACTATTTATACATGTGTGTATATGTGTTATATGTGAGCACACGTGTGTGTGTAATGATGTGAACATAATGAGGACAGATGAGGTCATTCTGGTGGTTGAGGTGGTACACCTGTAGGGGCCACGATGGGCTCCATGAGGGGAATGATGTATGGGGTCGGAGACAACGTGTGGATACTCAGCACCTGAATGCTGTGTAGCACAGAGAAAAAAGTCACCATCATCACCATTATCACCATCATCATCCACCATCCATCATCAACTTTGCCACACACCTCCTCATCATCATCCATCATCCTCGTCATCAGCAGGTTTACAAATGGCTGGGAAGATATTGGGGCCAACGTGAATCAGTAACATCGCCCTTTGCCTCAACAGCTGCTGCCAAGCTGCACCTATGCCAGGCAGCTAATCTTGCCATCTTCATCATCATCATCTTGAAGTGGTAACCTGTAAGACCTTTTTTGTCTCCATTTTTGGAACTAGCATTCATCGCTGTGTTGTTTCTGCGCTGCTCTTCTCCTCTCAATGAAACAGTGTGGGCGGTTCAGCGGCATCTTCTTCTTGGGTTTCTGTTGAAGAAGTTTGAGTTCCTCTTGGTGATCCTCTTCTATTTGCCTCTTCATCCATCGTAGCTACCCAGTCTATGGTGTTAGAGGGAAGGTCATGGGGCCACCAAAATTGCCAGGTTTCAACTTCTAGGCAACATGAATGGCGTCACCAAATTTCATGATGATCCACCACAGATTTTAAGATACTGTATGTTGCTGTGGATCTAACTGCTGACTAAACACACTGACATACAGGCAAAAACCAAACCTATGCAAACACCGTTGCTCCACTAAAGGCTTTGTTTTAATAGCTTCCTTGGATTTTAGACTTTTTTCTCACCTTACTCTATTATCTGAGATTTCAGTACAAGTACTGACAGTATATGGCAGCTGAGTAAAAGCTCAATCTCTTATTTGAGGCTATATGTGTATGAAATATCACAAATGTTGTCTTTAAATATTAACATCATCAGTTATTTAGGCTCTAACTAAAAATTTCAGGAATGTACGTGCTTATCTATACACCGTGAGCCCTGCCTTGAGAATCCTCATCATCTTCACCATCTTTATCCTCGGTGACCTTGCTAACTATAGGACTAACTGACATCTGAGTCACTGAGACAACATGTACATCAATGCAACCAGAGGGTCTCTGACCTTTAGCAACATTAATGTCACTCCCACGTGGGTCTGAACCATCCAGACATCAAAAACTTCTCCAGGCCTGGAAAATACAATTTTCCATGGGGGGAATTCCATGACTTCTCCAGGTTTTCAGGAGCGAGGGGACATAGGCAGGTAGAATAAATCATATCCAGGGTCAAACATTCGTGCGAAATGTGCTTGCTCATCCAGGACAGCTTCCTGCCAAGGTATCTGCACTGTTTATAGTTTTGTGCCAAGGCCAGATTTTACAAATGACGGCTGGAAAACTTTCGCTGACTTTTGCTATCTCCCACGCCCACCCCTCTCACCCCCAAGGAGATGAAAGTGATGATGTAAGCTGTCCTCAGAATTAGACCTTTCACATGCGAGCCTCCTTTGGAACAGTGACAACCGTTGTTCGATAGTGTCACTTGTCATTTTGTGTCAGCTGTCGTCAAATCCCCACTGGAGACTCCAGGAAATAGAAGGAGAGAAAGCAAAGGATTGAGCAAGCGCACACACACAAACAAAAAAAAAAAGGGGGGGGGTTAAAGGACGGTGTAAGATATTTCACCCTGCCGCCCATCCACAGGCGATGCATCGGAGCAGTCACTGCAGTTACGCTTATTGAAAGGGACGTGTGGGTGCGTGTTGCTTTGAGAAGAGTTTGAATGGATTATGACAGTAGATTTAGCTTGTTATTTCCTCTGACTTAACTTGTCCCTCCCAGGTCACATTCTGCTGTGATCACATGGGAGTGCAAAATCACAGATTATTTTTTGACACATTACAAAGTTGGGACGAGAATGCCGAAGAAGCCTTGGACTGTGATCTCAAATTTTTGTTGACACTGTGGAAAGTAATGGCTGCACTTTTGATAGGCTTCCCTGGCCCTTTGATAACTGTATGGCAGAGTACCAACTAGGGCTGCACAGCCATGT
This sequence comes from Holocentrus rufus, assembly GCA_900302615.1. NCBI lineage: Eukaryota > Metazoa > Chordata > Actinopteri > Holocentriformes > Holocentridae > Holocentrus > Holocentrus rufus. Next base: position 8,672 of record OMLF01021625.1, on the reverse strand, counting down.
ATTAATCGAGTTTATGTTTACAGTCACAGCAGTATAGTCATGAAAAGTTACGATTACAGCATACTATTTAATACTCCCACCATGTCAAGTAAAGTTTTTCTATTCTAAACAGACAATGATCGCTGTCTCCAATGATCACATATGATGCACATTGAGCTCACGAATGGACTGGCGAATCAGAATTCAAACAGCTGGTGATAACAACATAGCTTTAATACCAACTGCATTTTCTGGACAGATTCTTTAAGAAGATATCCGTGTCATTGAGAGAAATTGCTCATTTCTTATTTTTTTCTGTCATTTTCTGCTTTAAAATCAAACACTGCAGTATCAGACCTAGCTTGAAATCAATCATTTTTCTGGCTAAAAGAGACCCAAAATAAGAAATTATGGATGAGACAGTGAAAGCAACATGCTTTTGAAGGATTCGTTCCTGTGGGTGTCAGGTGACTGACACTAAGCAGGATGTAATGTAATGCAGCACTGATATGAATATACTCAACTCAGTCACAATGAAATATGGCGAAAACAGAAAGTTTGACCAAACCAAATGATGGCTTAATATCTACTGTGATGGATTATCTCGCTCCAGGGAAGCTGTTTTTCAAGAATGAAAGGCAGCAAATGCCTTCATCTGAAGAAGGAAAACAAGTTCTAATATTCAAACTAGCTGAATGTGAACAGACACCAGCAACAAGAATGGAGAGGAGAGGGGAACCCACACTATTGGCACACACTTAAAAAACACCATTATTATCCTTTAAAATCACAATGATTTTTTTTTCATTCATGCCATAATTCACCTATTTAACAACTTCAGAAGAATTCACTAAATTCTCATATATTTGCATTTATACATTAATATCCCATTGCTACTTCTTGGAAAGCCATGCATCTTCAGTGGTGACGTCATGACGAACAAGCAGGCATGAACAAAAATTTTAGGAGAACTCTTTGACTGCACTCATCCATAAAGTGTTTTCCAACATCCAACTACAAGATCCACCTAAAACTGGAGCATATTCAATGCATAAAAACGAAGGAAGCAAGATGATCTCAAAATGCCATTTCATTCGACATAAAAGGTAAATTTGTACCTCCATGCACACATCATAACTGTACAAAATGGCAGTAAACAGAACAGGAAGCTACCGACAGCATATATGTACTGATGGAGCTTTTATGGAACAGAGGCGGAGTAACGACAGGACTAACAGCCCCATAATGCAGCGATTAGCTTCAAATGGGAAGATGTGGTTGGCTGTAGGAGTACCCTGGTGACAGGACTGCTCTCTGGGGAGCAGAGAGCTGTTAGGAGAGCCTCTGTCACTGCTGTGGCCTGGGACAGGAGCTGGCAGGGCCCCCGGGCCAGGAGAAACCCCCCCTCCCTCCCCACCAAGGAGTTATATATCACCTTGCTCCTGACAGCAGCAGCATGCAGAGGAGTCACCTTGGGCGGAGCCGGTGGCTTCTGCCCTGGTAGACATTCACACGCTCATTACTCTCTTTCCTTTATCTGTCACTATCTCTCCTCTCTGCCTCTCTAACACACACCCACTTGGAGCAGCTACTACTGAGGATCCATGAAGAAAGCTCCCAGCTCAGCAGCTGTTCCTGCCTAGTGAGATGTCCCACTCAGTGATTACAGCACTGTGTCACAATATGATAGCCGTGCTAAGTAAGACTGCCATTACTGCTGCTGCTCAGCATCTCATATCACGGAGAGCTAGATGGGAATATCACTGAACAAACAGCTGCGAAAAAGGGAATATTGATGCTAAAAAGGATCCGTGACAAGAAATGAAAAGCAAAAAAAGGTGTGGGTGTGGATAAAGGGGGTAGAAAGCCGAGGTCCCAGTGAATGCTCTGCAGACATGCAGACACCAGCCCCCCACCACCTGACAGGCTGAGTAGAGACTGATGCCTCATGTTTGTCAGACACCGTCTGTCACAGACCAGTGAGGAAAACATGGCTTCACAGAGTCAATTACTGTCCTCACTATTTTGCCTCCCTCCTCCCTCCCTCTACGCGGGATGGAGAGATTCCTATTTACGGGACGGGAGGAACACAGCTTTCCATGTGATGTATTTTTCTGGTCATGGTAGACTGGTTGGATTTCTGTCTGTCCAGAACAGCTGCTGCTGTTTCGATCTGTGTTCTAGCACTGTCTGCTGCTATACTGGAGTCTGAAGCCCCTGGACCGCTCAGCAAGCTTAACCACACCTAGCCACTGGTTGAGGTTTTGGGGTGAGGGTAGCATTGATTGCAATGATGATGACATAGAGTTTTCCATCAGCATCAGACATTTTTTAAAGGGCATTTTTACCCTGTTAATCTGTTCTGTTCTTCGGGGACATTTTGGTCTCTCTCAGGGGCTACAAATTGCAGGTTTCCACCACTGCCCTGCAGTTGCGGTCCAGCCAAAAATCACCTTTGGTGTCCCACAGAGGACAGCACTTCCATTCATGTGAGACTATTTTATTTGCAAGTGATACGTGCGCTTCTGCTCCCCATGAATAAACAATGCAGAGGGTCAAATGCAAAAAAGCAATATTTAATTATCAAGTTCTTTTTTCACCTCTAATTTTTAATGTTGCATCAATTTTATTAACTTAAAAAACACCCAGTTAATTACTGACCCTGGCTGTCACCATGCTTCACAGGTCTTTCACAATAATTTCACTCTTTTGTCTACTTCACTGGTCCCTGATTATGCAGAAACTGCCGACTGCTGATTGGTCCTGGTGACCTACATGCTTCTCTATTAATTTAAGCTCAGTCGAGAGTGCTGATTTGCTGAATAAAGCTTTGATTTTGCCAATATGAAACACAGACAATACACCATCTGCACTGCTCCTGACATATTTCAGAGACACCTGTCATCACTGGAGACATGCCTCGCATTTTATCAGGCTGTCAAACTGTTTTATTCTCATTTCCCACAACCCTTTGTGAAACCGAGAGAAGACAGACTATATTTCTAAAAATATCTCAGAACATACTGGTTGTACTGTAGTGCAAAACAATCTACAAAGTTTCAGAAAAAGAAAACGGTGAAGATGCCTGTGACATCTGTCCCCAATTTTTGTGTCAACAAAAATTTGCAAGTGATACCTGTACTTCTGCTCCAGAGTGTACTTGCCCCTTTTTAACTGTATACAGTGTAGAGGTCTTCATGGGTCCACCCGGACCTGAACCGAGACAAGAGCGGATTTGGGTCCAAAGTCTTGACTTGTCTCATGGGCATGGGTCAGGTCTATTATAATTGCCACAGGTCTCGGGTAAACGAATCTGAAATTGATTTACCCGTATGGACCCACGAGGACCTGATCAGTTATCTTCCCATGTTAAATTCTTTGATGGACATAGGTCTACCAGTAATTTGTGATGGAAATTGAATTATGTTCTCAAACCCGTATCATCTGTCTGTTCTCACAATCGTATAATCAATGTGAGTGAACGCTATGAGCCACAGACTCGCAGAACACGGAGGCACTTTTTTGTCAGCACTTTTACTTTCTATATTTGTCTATTTCACAGCATGCACTGTATTTATTCAACACTTAAATCTGTTTTACTGTGTCCCTGTGTGGAACAATAAAGATCTGAACTGAACTGAACTGAACTGAACAGGTGCAATGGTTGTTACTGCTCTGTCTCTTGCATTTGTGTAGCTTACAACTTTATTATTTTGAATTCCTTTGTACTTAAAAGTAAAGAATCCATTTCCCATGCAGAGCAGACATAAAATGCAGCTCTGATCCACTGCAGCACGGCAAGCTTAGAGTAGTTGTAGGTATTCCATACACTGTCAATAGCTAACATAGATCCACATAAAATAAGAACAAATCTGGAATGTGAAAGAATATTAAAAATCGTTCTGAGGGGGCGTCCTGTTGACTCAACCGGCAGAGTGATCTTTTGTGCTTATTGTTTTCTTATCTGGTTTCTTATCTGGTCCCTTCCCATGGGTATAAATATTAACTTTAACTGTATTTCCAAGACATTCAGCATGTAGGACAGAGAAGTGAAACTGAAACCATGATCGCCCATGGGTACTATGAATATTGACCAGCTATTGTCAGTGCTTGATGAAGAAATCACACACAGAGATAAGTAAGCTAATTTGTGCAAATGTTCTACCAATATCACTAAGGCTGTGATTGTAGCATCTCCTGAGGCTTTTGACAGGTTTCTCAGAGAGTCAGTGTGTGTGTTTGTTCGCGCTGCAAATGTCTTTTAATTAAAACTGCAGGCTCCTCCTTATTTCAGCAGGAAAGGTGTTAACTCGAGGTGAAAATGGAAAGAGGAGGACAGAGACCACGAGATAGAGAAAACAACTGAGGGATGCAGCCAGTCAACACAGTGCTAGCTTTGCTCTTATGGATTAAACTTTTTTTCTGGTTAAGCTGAGTGCTGAAAGTGTGAGGCATTCTAAAACATATTTGGAAGCTGCACCTGATCACTGTTTGAAAGAAAACACTGATACAGATCTGATCTGTGCATGTACATTGTGAAAAAAGCTACCTGCAACCTTGTATTTGTTGTTTGAGCTGTATCTCTCCTATGAATGTGTTAATCTGGCCAATCACAGAATATCACATATTGATGGAATCTAACACTGTAAGAGTATCCCAGGGAGGATTTTTCCTTTAACTGGTATCTATAAAATTAATTTCAGACTGGGACGTCTTATAAATAATTTTTTCAGCCTCTTATTTGACAGTGTGAACAGTTTGGACTGTCTGAGTTGCAATAAAACTTTATTATCCCCCTGTGTGTGTCTGCACATCTGTGTGTGTGTCTACACTTCCTCACTGTACATGCTAATTATTCTGAATTAAACTGCAGGCTCTTCCTTGTCAGAACCTATTGGCTCCTAATTAACACTCTAATATAGCCTCCATACTGCAGAAAGGCATAGCACAGGAGAGTCAGACACCCCCTGAAATCACAGCATAACTGGCACCAGTATGTTTCCGTAGAACCATCTATGGAAAGACACAGCATTATAGACTATTTGAATGTGTAACCAGCTTTCCAGGAGACTATTCACAGAAGCAGATGCAATGCATTGTGATCCATTTTCCCAAGGTTGAGCTTTTCCAACCCTGTCTATGCAGGGTGGCTTAGAGGGATAAATCCCAATTTCACACTTACTTGAAAAGCCATGCCGAGACATGCCACATGTACCTCTGCAGATCGCTGTGTGTTACAAACAGCACACATAAAGTGTAATTAGCTGCTGTGCTCCTTCCTGGAGCGAGAAATTTAGAATCCCAATCAGATTCAACTGTGAAGCCCTGGAGAGAGAAGAACTTATAGTGGCCTTCATGAGCAGTTAGACCCCTTGACTTTCACTTTTTTGTATAATTGAGTTCATTCAAAATGCATTTATTCAGGAGTTCTATGCAAAGTTAGTTCTCTATTCAATCAAAGCAAAATTGCTGAAATTTCTGTGGAAGTGTAATAGACAAATCAGGTTTGTATGTGTATTAAACACTTGCTATATTTCGGCTAGATTGCAGAAAAAAAACTAGCAAAGATTTTGACATTTATTGGATGGATAGATGGATGGATAGATAGATGACAATAAAAAAGTATGTGTTTCAAGTGTCTTTTGCAAGCCACTGTATACAAAATCAGCAGCTCACTGAAGGCTTATGAAGAGACGACAAGAGGAAGGCAAAGCACAATTTCACAAACACACACAAGCTCACCAACTAATGCATTCACACACATTTACACACACATACACTATGCAAGCCTCCGTTACCATAGAGACAGAGCACTGTGGACATATTGAGGATTTATTAAAACAATAATTAAATAAATAAATACCTCTGGCACCATTATTCCCTCTCCGCCCTGAGAGCAGCAGCACAGACTGTCACCACGCTGCCGGAGTAGCAGACAGACCACAGCAGAATGTCCGACAACTATTAGGAGAACTAATACTCTGCATCCTGCTAGCCTTGCCTGTCTCCTTCTGCATGTCACACAATACTAATGACCGACTTTGGGCAAACTGCACAGCTTCTATGACAGCAATATCATCACAGGGTTACAGAGGCTGGCGGCAAAGCCAAGTGTGATTAGCCGCAGCATTGAGCTCCGTGTCTGACAGTGTGTTTGCCTGCGTGCATCTCTGAGGGTTTTCCCAAGGAGAGCCTGGGCTAACAGAGACATGTCGCAGCTCTGTAATTGGATGGTACACTGGGTAAACACCGGAGCCCATCTACTGTATACCACTGGAGTCAACAGAGACTGCACAGGGCCTGACAGGCAATAACCCAGACTGCTTGTCATGGAGGTCTGGCTAGTCCTGAAGTAGCTCAGCCAATCAGAATCACTTTAATTACCAAGTAAATTTGGAAGAATGTAAAGGGCTGAGAAATATTTGAGTTGAAAAATTCAAAACAGCCATCAACTGACCACAGCTTGGCTATACTCATGTTAAGAGAGCAGAGAAATGGAGCAAGAGAAAAAAGGGATGCGAGCACCAGAGGCACAGTGAGAAATAAAATGAAGACAGAGGCGATGGATGATGGGTCGATGATGGAAGAAGCGGTGTCGAGAGTCCTCATTTCAGGAAGTGAAATCAGTTTCCCCCTACTTCCCCCGAGGCAGTTCCACATGAGAGCTCAGGCTCCCTGCATGCAGAGAGCAGAGGAGGGCCGAGGCGGCAAGCCCATGACATTTGACAGGGAGAGCGAGAGGGAGAGGGAGGCAGGAGGAGAAAAGGACGTACACAGAAAGAGCAACAAAAAAGATAGACTGGTCCTTCAGTGTTTCATCTGTGCAGTACAAAGGACGTCTTCCTCCCGGCAAGGAAAGAAGCTGGGGATAAGTAGAGAAGCACGTGGATGGCTGAATGTCAGGGAGAGGGTAGCACAGGCAAAGATATAGAAAGTAGAAGCAGGTAAGATAAAAAGACAGTCGGTTCTTGTACTGCAAAGATCAAATATGACTTATAGAGGATATGAGGGGATGATGAAAAAGGGCAATGAAAAAAATATGAAGAAAGACAAAGAAAAAGCAGATAGGCTAAATGCAACTGCCAATATCCATTTGTAAAGGAGACTGATGGGACCTTATACTCAAATATTTCCTCACAGCCCCCCCTTCCAGTTCCACTCAGCCTCCCCTACCCCATCCATGAAGAGCGCTCATCATGTTGCACACCTTTGAAGTTGCTATGCATGCTGAATCTCTTTAAAAGCAGTGCCAGGGGTCCCACCCAGGCAGTCAGGGCATGGAGAATGGGACAGGGAAGAGGTGGTGAGCCGTTTGGGGATGGTGGCGGGGGCTGATTAATGTGCAAGATCACACAGACGCTGCACCTCAAGCAAAGCTCAAATCGCACAGAGACCCCCCACACCCCCTCTCGAAAAACAATCAAGGAGACTGGCAGAGCGGAGGTGGGCACCACCCGCTGGCTTTAGCCAACATGGGACGCCCTCTGTACACATGCCATTTGTGCCAGCATATGCACAAATGTGGAAATCAAACACAAACACATGCAGAAAGACACTCCTTCCAGCTTGCAGAGTGTGGGCGGGACGTGGCTCCTTGCAGGCACAGGTTCCTCCTAAATTAAATTAGCCTTGGCGTTCAATCAGCTTTGTCTGCAGAGAAAGAGGAGTGGAAACGTTGGTGCCTTGGTGTTGATGCTTTAAATCTCCTGTCTCAGATGTCGGATCCTTAGTTTTTCTCTGTGCTTACTCTTTTCTCCTCCTCTGTTCCTTTTGATTCCTTAAAGGAATGGAATATTCCTTTCAATTTAAAGGAATACTCTAACATTTTGGGCAAAATATCCTCTTACCGACTTACCCAGACTGAGACAAGATGTTCAATGCATTTTCACCTTTGCATGTCCACTGGTTTAGTTCCAATGGGTAGCATTTCGTCTTAGCTTAGCAGAAAGACTTGAAGTCTACAGAATCATCATTGTGTGTTCAGCGGTGTAATTCCTACCATCTAACTTCTCCTAGAGTCTTTATGCTAAGCTAACACGAAATGCTACCCATAGGAACTGAACCAGTGGATGTGAGGTGAAAATGGTATCAAACATCTTGTCTCAGTCTGGGTAAGTCAGAAAAAGGCTATTTTGTCCAAAACATTGGAGTATTCCTTTAACAGCCTGCAGACTCCTTCACTTACCTGCATATACCTTTCCATCTTTCCCTAATAACCTGTTTCCTCTGCTCTGTCCTAGCCCTCTTTTCCTCTCTCTCTCTCCAGCCCTCCCTTGGTTTCTCTTCCTTACTCATTGGATGTGACAGTACAGTAAAGGCATCAGTGTCACATTAAAAGGCAGCATTCATCACCTTGATCTCCCCACCTCGCCTTCCTCTAGCTCCTCTCTGAATTATGCATTTATTTCATTATCCATTTCTTCTCCTTTTTCTTCTTCCAACTTCAGGCTTTTATTTCCCCTCCATCTCGCCGTGATCCCTCTCATCTAAAATCAGCTCGTTACAAGGCCCAGACAATGTTCGGACATGGCCATTAAAGGTCGGATACAAAAGAATGGGCTTTCTCTGTCTCTTCTGGTCTGTCTGACTCTCTCTCTCTCTGCTTGTTGAGAAGCAAACAAAAAGACAAAGCCTTCAAAGACCGTCCATCGCTTTGGCCTCTCACTTGCTCTTTTCACACTGACAGTGTTTCC
>OMLF01021623.1:28974-54077 GCA_900302615.1 Holocentrus rufus | reverse complement strand
CAGTTTGCCTCAGGAGCCAGAATACGAAGGAGAGGACAGCTGGGTGGAGGACTCCATTATCCCCCCTCCTCCACCTTGTTTTGCTGACAGACTCACTCCCTTCCAATACAGCTCCCCCAAACATTCAGAAACACACAGAGCCACCTCATCCAGCTACTCGCACCCTTTCTCTAGGGGCCCCAGGGACCATTCCGCCTTCCCAGCTCCACTGTTATACACCGGGTCTCCCCCGGGACACTCGGCGCCCTCAGGACAGTCACCAGTAGGGGTGCCTGTGGTCCGATCCAGCCCAGACTTTTATAGGATGCACCCAGGAGGACAGCAGCTGCCCAAATCTGTCACCTTTTGAACTTTCCAGAACACATAGCTAGGAAATGCTCTGAGTTTCCTGCTTTTCTATCATGTTTAATGACAGTTCAAAGCCAGTTTAAACAGTAGCCTTCACCTTGGCCAGTAGATGCTCAGGCTGTCAAAGTGTTTTTGTGTGAAATGACTTTTTTCCATTGACATGTACAGATTTTTGTGATGCTTGCACGTTTTTTCTAAGGGCAGTCAACTTTTGTAAGTTTTTAACTTAGAGTATTTAAAACTGCTGTCTCTGTTACCGTTTGCTGCACAAATAGCGAGTGTATTAGCTCATCTGCTACATTTTGTTTTCACGTTAATGGGTAATTTTATACATTCACACAACGAAGTGAGGCAGTCTAATACCAGCCAAGCATTTCACCATTGCTTCATCTCTGACATCTTTCTTTCTCCTGCTACAAGCAAAGTGTCTTAATCTGATCACAGCGCACTGAGGGTGGTTTCTCTAACTCAAGGGCTTTTGAGGTTGTCATATAAGCTAGTTTTTGCTAAACCACCCGAAGCCCATACATGTATGATAATACTGCATTTATGGTTAACTGAGCAGGCTCACACCTCTTCACACAGCAGTATGTGAAACCATCATGGGTAACTGTTTATGCAACACAGATTCATGACTGTATCTTGAAGTTAATACTTGATGACATAGGCACACTGCTAGTAAATGGGATTTATATACTTGAGGCCAAAGCAGTTTGCATGCAGACTTTTAAACGTTTGCTAAAGAAGTTACTGTGACCAGCAGGGAAACTTGTCTCTCTCTTTGATGAAGTCATGGTGCAATAAGTCACTGGTGTAAATACTGAGGCTTGTCTTATTCATGTGGAGCCGAGTCAAGGCATTTGTGCTCCAAGCAAGCAGCAGTGGGTACTTTGTAGGAATTCTGCTGCTTCTGTTTTTGTTTTTTGCATTTTTAAAATTCTTTTAATACCCTTTGAATTTCCAAGCAGTGATATCAGTGTTATATCTACTGTTTTCACATTTTTGTGACTTCACAGCAATAATGTACTGTATATATTTCATTAGGATGTATCTACATATTTGTATGAAGGGCTGAGCAAGGTGGAAATGTAAATATAAGAATTTGATGAATGCAAAAATTCCAGCTGGTCTTCTACATGTTGTCAGAAGTATGTCAAGTTGCTCCATCTAGTGGTCAGAACTGGCACATAGTGAGAGTATTTACAGTTAAGCTATAACTCTAAAGTGGAGGTGAAAGTCATTCTTTGCTCAGGTTTTCAAAAGCATTTTAGCACTCATGTCCAATGATAAGATGTTTTCGGGAAAATTAGCTCTGAACATGACCCAAATTCAACTTGTAATGCCTATTTGAATAATGTGCACATTTTCACTGCCATTTCTGCATCTATTAAAAGACAACTGCCATATGACACTGTGCTTACAGTACTTTGCAGGAGAAGGCCTCTACACTGTTGCAGAAAGGGCAGAGAAGTGATTGAATTGAAATAAATTGGATCGTTATTTACAGCCATATTTTAAGAATCCATGATTGCAGTAAAGTTGAAAAGAGAATTCGAAATGGTCGAGCCATAATGTACAAAACAAGGACCTGTACTGTTTGTATGTGTTGCTGTTTCATTCAGTTATATGTTACAATATATACTGTGTATAAACATCTGTTTTGTTTTTTGCACTCACTCATACCTTTACCAAGAGATTTTGCAGTTCTTTAACTATTCTGTTCCTTTTCTAATGGAGGTGAAGGCTGCCATTTTTTCCATTTTGGGAGTGACGTTAACAGAAGTTGTATTATGGTTTGCTCATGAACTTTGGTCTCGCTGCTCACATAGATTAAGTTTCTGTCTTACCCATGCAGTCTTTGTAGTACTGGACCAGTCTAACACCCGAATGCCTCTGGTCATGTGGCCTGACCACTGATTTACACATCACTGCTCCTGTTGTAATAACTGCCATGCATTTGGTCTCTGTTGTGGGTATGTGTGTGGCTGACCAAAGCTTATGAGAATATATGCAACTATTTACTTGAGTTTTATAAAAAACATAAGCCTTAACTGTCTGTGATCTTTCTTCTCCACATAGACAAAACAAATCTAGTCTTGTGTTTATTGTACACCCACATAATGTTTTAGTATTACACACTGTACATCACTTCATTCCCAGTAGTGCAATGTCTTTTTACATGACAAAGTAAACAGAAATGAAAGCCAAGGCATTTTAAACATAAAGGAAGTATCATTAATGCAGCAGTGTAAGGCCATTTAGATAAACTCTGCTCCAGCAATCAGATAAGATAACAGTAAGCTTTGCCACTAATACCCTGAACCATATAAAATACATATACTTCATACATATTTTCACTTCATTGCACTCTGGTTTAGGTCAGAGGTATTAGATAAAGAGTCAACAGTGCAAAGTCATGTAGCTGCAAGTACATGATCACATACATAAAACTTTGTTTGGCAAAATATGACTTTGGTTAAATATAAACTGGGATAAATATATTTTGATTTCATAGTGACAAAAATAAGTCTGTGTTGTCATTTATGGAACCACAAGCATCAAAATGATGGGGAGATTTCATGGTTTTCATAAATGATTATTTACATTGCTTGCCCCGTCTTTGGATTCATGTAACATGTTTCCAAATTAGAAATTTTGTATAATGCAAAATAAGTAACCTTTCACAGGCATGAGGCATTTCATGAAATACAAAAATATTGCCGCATGGTTTAGAGACAAATCTGAAAGGTTGCATTATGAATATTAGATAGCACTTTTGTCCGTCACCGTTTTAAACGTGTTAGTAGAGGTAATTAACTGAAACCGTTTCAACAGACACAGTCCGTCTGCTGAGGGCGCCTTGAGTGAGAAATAGTCCATAACAGCCTTTTCTAGATTAATCAGTTCAGTTGAACATGCTTTTGCAAGCAGTGTGATCATATCCTAAGCTGAGCTATGAGGTTAGACAGGGAGGTGACACTTTCCCTCAGTTTGGAGTCTTCCTCTGTTCCTAAAGATGCTCCGGCCAGACGCGTGGAGCCGTTGCTTCCCAGGATGCACGGCAGGCTGAAGAACACCTCTGCACCTACACCACCCCAGCCCTACAGCACACACAAACACCATCATCTATTATTCATGAAAATGTCTTTCAAAGTACTAGGATGCACATATTGTATGTCATCTATACAAAAGAAGCAAGTTACATAGGATTTCCTCTGTACAATGTAAAATTCCCTGACTTTTCCATGACTAAAATGCTGAATTTCTATGACCTATGTAGGCATAACATGCTAAAACACAAATTCAGCCCGTTGTTCCAGCACCTGTGCTGACTGTGTGTAAATATGGAAAAAACTGAAGTGAACATATGATGGATGTGAGGCTCCCAGTGAGATCACAAGCACAGATGAATGGTTATCATGCTAATGAGACATGGGATGTGCTACCTGAGCCAGTGTGGAGATGGAGTGGGTCTTCTTCCTGTCTGTCAGGATGCTGTAGGTGATGTCAGCGATGGACAGACCCACAGACCAGGACCGCTGGCCTCGATTCTTCATCATTTCAAATGCTCTAAACGCAGAGAAGAATTTACATCAGGACTCCATTTTCATTATCAAATACAGTCTGATATGTACCAAAACCTTGTTAATGGAACGACTAAGGAGGATGACCATCACTGTGTTTAGACTTGAAGAGCACTTTTCATCTTGTACACACTCATGTTACAGTGCTGATGTTTTACTACAGTGATAGCACAACACTGATGGCACAATGCAATGTAATGTAATGCTTTTGTACAAAAAAAATCCATGTAAATGTTAGAGGCAATGCATATTTTTCCCCTATACATTTCCTGATTGTATACATATAAATTGTCTAATTCCATGCATTTCTAAAATCAACAACAGCACATCAACAGTGTTGATATAATTTTACATGCAGCTGAGTTATCTCTAAATGTTTTATAATAGCTGTTAATGCGACCCTAATCCTTCAGCAGGGTCTTAGATCAGAAATGAAATGAATACCTGTCATTACCTGTCTAACAAAGGCTTGGTGGAGCTGGAGCCTGCAGCGATCTCTGGTTGCAGGCTGGAGCTCAGCCCAATGTTACTCATCACAGGGACTGTGACACAAAGACAAGGACAAGCATGAGAGCATGAATCATGACGCTTACAAGTCTTTCTGAGAATGGAGAGAACATGCAATATAAAGAGAGAAATGTGGCATTACCGGTTATGTTAATACAATTCAAAACCAGAAGGAGCACCCAGAGAGTGCAACACCCACACACTGCACGTTTAACAGTGAAATTCCCCAGGACCAATAATGCGTGCATTTTTCAATCAGCTCAACAAAGGTCAAAGGTCATGTGACCAAGAGAAAGGTCTTGACTATGTGTGTATCTCTTACCAATTCACCGATATGGCCATTATAAATATTCCATATCAACTAGCATTGGGCCGAAACATTGGCCTTACCCTGTGACCTTTGACCTATTCTGCCCAAAATCAAGTCAGAACTTCCTTTCCTGGCCCTTAACACTTCTACCAAGTTTGATCCAAATCAGATCAAAACTGTGTGAGTTATGCTGTGTATACACACACACACACACACACACACACACACACAGAAAGACAGACAGGACTGCTGCACCACCACACGTGTGGGTGTAACAAAAAAATTAAAAATAAATAAATACTGAACTGAACTGACAGACAAGTAAACACTGTACAAGAGGAGAAAGACAATAATGAGAAAGTCACAGGTCATGTTATGCACTACAGACCAGACTGTGGCACGTCTATATGTTTACACACACTGAGATTCCAAGATGAGATTAAAGATAGACCGTGAGATTAATTGAATAACCATGACTGCTAATCCAAAGTCAAGACATCCATCTAAATGCAGCGTGTCATCGCTTCTATCTGGCTCACCTTTGTTGTCTGAAAGTTCGCCTACGACCCAGGCCGGTTTGTGAGTGTTCAGGTTAATATCCAAAATGTGACCCAGTCGCTCTGAGTCCAGGTTGCATCCTGCTCCGATCACCTGAGTCGGCGGCAGACCGCTCTGTCTCCAGGCAACGTGGGTCATGATGTCCACTAGAACAGGAAAGAGATGGGACATTGATGATGGTGCGAAAAGGTAATAAGATCAGTCATTTTACACAGAGAGTGTGTTTTTATTTGTCATGATCACCAACCCGGCTGTGAGGCGATGATCATGATGGCGTTGGGGCTGAGTCGTGCCAGGCCTGGGATGATGCCCCGGTACAGGTCTACGTTGGTCTGGACCACGCTGACGTACGACTGCTCGTTGCTCCACGCGTTCGCTGTCACCACGATGACTCTGGAGCCTGCAGAGGCTGAGAAGTCTGGCAGAGGGGAGACAACGGCGTCAACAGTGATCCCAGGTTTTACACATGATGTTCAGCAGTTACACTCAAATCTCCTTATAGAAACTGACAATGTAGAAGAAGAACAGCCAAAACATGGGCAGGTAGTTTTAGGATCTGCTGTTTCCAACCACAAAAAAAGCAATGGCAGCAAATTTTGCAGGCTCTATAAAAGCAACAGAAACTGGACCAACACAAACCACCCAACTGTGGAGCCATTTACTGAGAACAGCAGAGAAGAGGAGTGATCTAGCTTTGCTTTTTGCATTTTATTTTGCAATTTCTAATTTTCCAACTAAAAGAATTAAGTTTGAACATTGCACTTTTAGAAATGCATGAAAAAGATCACATGTAACAATGCACTCCTTTCTAAAAAGTAAGAGAAAGAAAGAGTACATTTTATATTAGCTACTTTTTTACTTGAATGGATTTTTGCACTGGTAATTATATTTCTACTTAAGCAACAATTCAGCAACAGTGCTTGTACTTAAGCAGGATGTTTTTGTATTCTTTCCACCCCTTTCCTGATGGTGAGAGTTTTTCTTTTCCCTTGCCGCTCTCAACACAACAGTAGAAAGAGCAGCGTCAGCAGCAGAACTGCAACCCTGCAGCTGCTACTGATTCAGTGGACACTTGGAGTCACGGTGGCTTGAGGCCAGATATTAGACCTGAGGGACAGCCTCCCTCATCACTACAGCATCCTACTGTCCTTATAATGACAGAGGTGAATAAGAAAAGATGCACTGCAGCTTTATTGTATGCCAGTGAACAAAGAGGACGCACCTCTGGATACCTCGACCTTTGGCAGATTGAAAATCTCCAGATCTGTACTGCCGCCCTTGGTAGAGCTCTCAGCAACGTCAATGAAAACAAGTTTATCCACTTTGCCCTACACAGCAATGACAGAAAAAGTGAACTAATGTCAGTATCTGATGAAGGGAGAAATGGTCATTTAATTTAAAAGTGTTTAAAAAGATCAGCTTAAATAGTGAATAATAATATAAAAGGATTTACCTTCGCCAAAATGCTCATCACTGATGCCATTCCTAAGTCTCCTCCCCCAATAACTGACACTTTATTGACTGGTTGATCATGATGTCTGACCCCACCTGGAAAAGGACATCGTACACCAATAGTAAGCAATTATGACATTATTGATCATGAATTATATTACTGTACATCAAGTGACGCACCATCATTGATCTGGAGACTGGAGACAAAGGCCAAAAGCGCGTGGGGGTCTTTGTTGTCCCCTGCCGTCTTCGAGGACAGCGGAGGCTCCTCCTCAAACTTGGAGATCATCTCACCCAGAAGACCCACCACAGATGACTTTGGCTGTAAAATACAAACAAAATCAGAAGCAAAACGGATGAAAATGCCACTGAACAACTGACTTGTCTGGTGGAGAAACGTACATAATCCCAGTTGTGCAGTCCCGGCAGGTAGACCCGTCCTCGGGCGTCGACGTGCCGGCCCTCTCTGATCTCCATGTTGGGTGTGGGTCTGAGCAAACATATGGGAGGTGTGAAGGGGAAGGAGTCCAGGAGCCACAGCTGAATGGGAAGGTTGTAGGTGCGGCCTTGAGATAGAGAAGCTGCCGTCAGTGCATATTAAAGACAATCCAACACACACACACACACTGTCATCATTCATGCTTGATAAGATGCGATTAGCCCTCACAACCACTGTGTGTATACTCATAACTCTCTTCTCAGGGAATGCTGTTTGATCATTCTTACCTTCATATTTGACAGGGAGGTTACCAATCAGTTTTAGGAGGTCTTTTTGAGTGCTGTCACTGAATGCTGAAATGGGCAATGGAAGCAGAGAGACGCAGGTCATAATTTCAAAGGAATGTAAAAGGTCTGATCATATCTGAGTGAAGCAGTGACTTTAGTACAGATCTAACTAACCTACTGGCAAGAGAAATAGACATTTTTCTTCAAGGGAAACTTACTGTATGTGCCTGTCACTGGTTTCATCCCAGGATAGATGCGATCGATTTTCTGCAGCTCCTCAATGGCAACATCACGGAACTTGTACTGATATCACAAAAGAAAATAAAGGCTCATCTATGGTTGCTGGTATGAATGAAGGCGCATGAACCTTTATACTGTCAATTTAAGACTTTGCAGGCCATTCGTGCTCTTTCTCTGCGGTATCCTACTTCGTATTTACTTTGACAGGCCTGCTTGTTTTACAGCTGCTCTGTGATCAGCTCCTTAAGAATGAGAAGCTCCTCTGGAGCAACTAGAGGGTCAGTACCTTTCTAAAAGGCAGCTTGGCGGTAGATGTTGACGGATATGACAGCAGAGAGGTTGTTCATTTGCTTTACAACAAAATCATTTTGAATATTACTCGTTATTCGCTTTGGTAATACATTTCTCACGCGACGTTACGTACGACAGACAGGCGGTTAAGTTAGCTCACAGCCTGAGGCAACGATATTGTAACGTACTGTCGCTGCGTTCATTGATTAACTTAGGGTGTGACGAAAACATGTTTTGAAAATAATAAACTAACTACATTTTGTCACTTTTAGTGTATCACGTGTTATTCTAGTCCTTCCAGGACGTCAAGTTAACCGAAGCGCCCTGATCTGAGCTGGTCCAGCCGGTTGGTGGATACTGACACGGATCGCCTGCTATGCTAACCGGCGTACACACAGAAGTTATGAAGCACCTGAATCTTTACTTCCCAGAACCAACCCCTAGTTGATTGACAAACCTTTGAGAGGATCCGCTGTATTTTCTCCGATCTGAGGTCCATCTGTTGAACCGAGACAAATCACTGCTACAACTTCTGAATCTTTAAGTTACTCTTGATAGAAAATGACACAAACTTCCGCAAACTTTGGAACAAGTGGGCGTGGATAAATGACCGGTTCATCCCACCGGGACCGCTGGGTACGGCAAGTCGAAGGGTGCAAAGAAGGCGCAACAACCGCAATCAGCAGTACACTTATTAATAAATCTGTTATTATACTTCATAAGGCTTATGTGCTATTCATTAAGTATCAGTCACATAACGTATACAGTCAAGAGGTTTATGGTTACGACAGGGGAATGCTGCTGCTTTTATCAGTCACACAATTTTCTACAACTGTAATGTGTTGCATATTCAAGTGGTCATGTACATTTAATTGTAGGTGCAATTCATCACCAGATTGTCAGACATACAGGTGCAAAAATAGATCATCACAAAGAAATAAAAGCCATTAGTCAAAAGCTTCTGTCAAAGTCTTTTAAAGAGAAAAACACAGCACATCAAGCGGTAATGTCTTCTCCATATTAAATTAAGTTACAATCAAAACACATGGTTTGTATTTGAAAAATATGCCGTAATGCAACGATTTCTGCTCAAAAATAGCATGTCATTAACATTTCACATTCTATGTGGCTGTTACAGTCTAAAAATCACACTGTGCCATATTTACATGTGCTGGCAGCTCAATACTCTTTTAATAGAAAAAAGTGGACTCTTGATAGTGCAATCCTTACACTCAATGGGAGAGAAATAAATAGTATAATAGGGGAAATGTGAGAACTGTTAACTGTATTCTGCATTACTTTCTGTAGAATGATGTGTATTTTGTCATTTGACTTTTTCCATTTTGCTTTCTCTGGTGTTTCATTTCCTCTTCCTCCGATCTTGTGTCCCTCATCCTCCTTTGTTATCCAAAGAAGAGCAGAGGGAGAAAAGCAGAACAAACAAAAGATGCACTATGGTCTGCACAGTGAGTGGCCTGCATGCACTAAGATGGTATCCCAATTTCTTTGAAATGAACAACCGGGGGTTGTCCATCATTTCAAAAGGCTAATTAGGCTCATTTCAGTTTTCTCCTCTTGTTCATCTTCTGTTTCAGCTCCTCTTCCTCTCGCTTCTCCTCCTCCAGATCTTCCTGCACAGCCATCCTCAGGCTGGCAGAGGAAAGGGACACAGAAAAGCACAAAATATGAGTGAGCTACCTCTCAGAGATGACAACCAAGGCCTATTTCATTTCTAACAAACTGTCATTTCAAAGGCAAAATGACACAGTAAGAGGGTCATTTTAAAGTTAGGAACATGACAATGTCTGACAAAGTTCAAACCTGCAAGTTTGACTTGAAATGATATCAATAGCTTTTCATTCATAACAAGAAATGAGACTTGCACAGATGTACGGCAAAAGGTGCAGGTGAGCAGCAAGTACAAAAAATACGTATGAACCTTACTTACACTAATTTTGGTAAACTCAACAGTAAAATGAAACAGGTATGTTAATGAAAAACAGCCAAAACAAACCACTCTGTGGGCACTATTCTGTGGAAGTCCACACCACAGTGTTTGCATTATATGCGCACTAACATTCATATCAACATTATCATACTTCAACATTTAATTCCTGAATTCTCATTCATACAATGAATGACAATGCAAAAGGTTTTGTGGAGTTTACTCTCTTACCTCCTGGTCTCTTCTTTCTGCACATCTTTCCAACTGCTCTCCATAAATCTTAATGCATAGTCACTCTCCTCCTTGTATCTGGGGTAAACAAAATAAAATACCTTATTATTTCCATGTGAACTGAGGTGTGTTTGCTTTTAACTGAAATGACTCTTGTGTAAATTACTCATGTCCACAACACACAGCTGCAACTCTTACTTGGTCCGATCATAACCGAAGATTTCTCTGATGTGTCGGGAGATTTCATCTTGCTCTTCGCCTCCATCATCGATGAAATCATCCATCTCTGAGTCATAGTCCTCCTCCTCATCCTCGTATTTCCTCTTGTATGCAGAGGTGATTGGTGGTAGCATTGTACCTGGACATTAAATCAAGGAGATAACTTTAACATGGATTATTTAATATACTGAGCAAGCCTTTGGCCCCTTGTGTCATCATGCAAATTTCTTATGCTAACACATATAATACATAAAAATAACACATATGAGGAAAAGGTTTAGTTTCATCTTGGGGAGCTAGGAGACATGAATGCCACGCAAGCGAGCAACTGGAGAAATGATGCATCAGTTGGATTACACAATTTGCACAAAGTCAAGTCCATTTCATGCTAGAAGGTTAATGATGATGAAATTACATTTTGTTATCTGAATGCAAAGCTTGCTCATCCTTCCCCATGGAACGGACCCAAGAATGACGACAAAGGCTGTGGGGTGTTGCTGACACTTCATTCAGTCTGGCAAACAAACCCTCTGCCCTGCATTACTGGCTGTGTTGTTTCAGGCTACTTGCAAAATGCCAACAGCTATTAACCGCACAAAATACAGACTGTTGCTCAACATGTTCAACTACAGCTTTCAACTCACTGGCTATAATGACAGCTCACTTCATCGCAAATCACACAGAATGTAGTCCACATTCAGTGATTTTGGTTTTGTTACTCAGTGACCATGAACACTAATTTGTAGGACATGTGATAAACATCACAGAATAATATCAAATGAGTGGCCTGGTAATTAGAGACCACCCCCTTATTGCAAGGTTGCAGGTCGAACCACCATGTGTCCTGTCAGTGTCCTTGTGCAAGACACTGACCTCCATCCTGCTTGTTTATTTTAAGTCACTCTGGATGAGAGCACTGTCCAAATATTGAAAATATTTAGATAATGGATACTTGGACTTTAATCATAACTCCCTTTTATAATCTTTGACTTGGACTCATCCTTATTGCATTGTCTGTTATGTAGTTTACTCTATTTGTTGTATTCATGTGCCTGGAACTACTTTTACTTATAAACTACTTTTATTTATTTATTCATGCCATGTGCTGAGTATTTTAATTCTCTTGATTTTGAAACTGCTACATAAATAGAGATTATCATGATCATTATTGTTATTATTAGTAGTAGTAGCAGTAGTAGTACTCAAGGTCCACATCCCTGTTTCTTTACTAATATCATTATCCTCTCGATTGTTTTTACCTGGTGGTCTGTTCATAGGTCTGGGTGGCATTCCTGGTCTGGCTGGCATTCCTGGTCTGGGTGGCATTCCTGGTCTGGGCGGCATTCCTGGTCTGGGAGCCATCCCAGGTCTCTGTGGCATGCCTGGCCGGGGGGGGACACCTGGTCGGGGTCCACCAAAGTTCTTGGATGAAATGGTCTCGGATACAACAGTGCACTTGGGTCTACCGGGTCCTGAGCCGGCACTGCCTGCTGGTCGTCCAGGTACTGATCCCCCATTACCAGGTCGGCCAGGTACTGGTCCCCCATTACCAGGTCGGCCAGGTCCACTCCCTGGGGCGCGAAGTCCTCCACCTCGAGAGTGACCCTGTAGACTCCCACCAGGCCTAGCCTGAGGGACACCACCTGCTTTTGATTGTTGTGCGCTCCCGGGTCTTGCCTGAAGTTGGCTCACTGGTTTCGGTGGGCCACCTGATGAAGGCCTCATCAGTCCGTTACTACTTGATTTTACTGTGGAGTTGCTACCAGGCCTTAGTGGTTCTCCCTTTCCAGGCTTGTAGCTTCCAGCTGTAGGTCCTCCCTTCACTGAGCTGCCCTGAATGGGTCTGGACTGTCCAGAGCCGCCCTGCTGACATTTCTGGCCTGTTGCAGATGTGCTGGGAGGCCTTGTCCCAGAGATACCTCCGGGTCTTCCTTGAGCTAACGATGTATTCCCCTTCTTGGAGCTAAGGTCACTTGTGGTGCTGGATTTGTGGACTGATGTGGGCTTGGTACCCGATTGTTTGGCTGGAACCTGAGAGGATGCTCCTTTGGAAGGGACTTTACTGTTTAAGGCACCTGAGGAACTAGACAAACTTGTCTTGGATCTTTCTCTGTCATTATGAGAGTTCTTGTATCTCTCTCTTTCTCTGTCACTAACAGAAGACTTAGAAGAACTGTGGCTTTTATCACTTGACAGTGTTGGCTTTGACTTCATCCCTGACCCACTGGGCAGACTGGCCCTTTCTGATGAGTTCTTTTGTGGCTTCCCATTTTTCTGCTCCTTCTCTACGGTGTTTTTTTTTAACGAGCCAGAGCTAGATTGAGACTTGCTGTCTCTCTCTTTAACTGACCTTGAGTCCCTTCCTTTGTCATGCCTCTTGGCATTGCGCTCCATTTCCAACTCCCTTATCTCCTCAGCTGTTCGGAGTCTTTCTTCACTCTTCACTGGCTTGGCTTTCAGCTCAACTGGCTCAAACTGCTTCTTCTCTGCCAACTTGAGTAAGTCTGCAAAGTTCATGGGTGGTGCACCAGGCTTGGGTGGTCCAACGGGCTTTTTGGAGGAGGGCTTACCACTACTACTCCCACTGAAACTTGTGGTTTTGCCTGGTCTCAGTGGCTCTGGCTCCGGCTCTGAATCTGTTTGTTCATACTCATAATTGTCCTCATCATCCTCTGGATCATATGACTCATCCCTAGGTAGTTGCTGTAATTTCTCACCCTTCGATCTCCTCTTTTTCGGTTCGTCTTGTACCACTGGGATGCCATTGTAGCCTCTGAAATTGTCCTTAGTTCTGGAAGCCATTGCACGTGCCTTACGGTCCGACTTCAGCTCAACCCTCTTGGCTAGAAGTTCCTCCTTCTGTTTCTTCAAATGCATTTCTGAAGAAAACAGTTAGTTAATAGAGATTAAAATAATACCTATGACATTCTTGTGGTATTGTGTACAGTATGTCTATTATTACTGAATGATTTGCAAACTTAATTTTGTTACTGGTACCTTTCTTTTTGTGCTCCAAGTCTTTCTTCTTTAAAAATGCCTGTACAGCAGAGGAATTCACACCTTTCACCTTTGGGTCCTTTTTGGGTGGTCCAGTTTGTAAGCTGTATCTCTTTTGCTGAAAGATACCATATAAATGTGAAAATGTGAGACAGTTTATTGAATTGAGATCACTTACCACCTCTCTTGACTATCTACAATACATAAGAGCCTGAGAGAAAACAAAGAATTTGACTGCTCAGACGTAGAAAAGGTTCATTTAAACTCTATGTTTCAGTTCATAAAGCAAAGTTTGTTCCACGGTCTTATGTAACATAAGCTTTTAAGCAAGGTGATGAGGGGCAGTAGATTAGCTGCTAGCTAGCAGATTCTTCCAGTCTGACAGATGAGCTGGCATTCATTCGTGTGCTCGCCATTCCACGAATCCGTCTTACTATCAGAACTAAGTAACCCAACTGTCAGTCTAAGTGGAATCGTTTAGTAATGTAATTGACTTACCTGTACAGAGCTGAGGCCCTGGTTTTGGGATGCAATGGACAATATATTTTCAAAGTCCATCATTGTGGCAGCAGGTTGTGTAGGCTAGCGTCCAATCTCAGCCAGGAGTGCTGAAGTTAGCGTTAGCTTAGCTAACGAACAGCGTAAGTTATCTCAGGATCTATCTAGGTTAGATACATAAAACCACTTCATGAAACGTAAGTTAACCGGTTAGAAGAAAGAATGACACACACGCTAGCTACGTTCGTGAGCTGTAATCAGCAGGAAACATATATATACCTTGCTTTCTACAAGCAAAGTAGGAAGTTGTCAGCTAGCGTGGAGTAACGCTAACCAATTTTAGCTAACGTTAGCTAACTCGCGTTAGCCAGCCAGCTGATAAGATTCAGCCTGAGAAACAAACTGGCACTGTTGTACTCTTATGTACAACACACAACTAAGACCACTTCCCTCTAAATAATTATATAGTTTATGCCTCCTGAAAGGCAGATGGAAAAGAAACAAAGCCGAAACAAACACCGGTAATAATACTGACTCAGAGCTAGAAAGACAGACTGAAAATTTAAAGGGGTCAGAGAGTATTTCAGTAAAGCGATACGTTTCACTTCCGCGTACTTCCGCCTTTGCCATTAGCCAACAAGACCGAAGTGGAAGTCGTCATTTTGTATGCCATAAGTTAACATCTCTACCATTGGTGTGTACTTTTAATATCTTCAATGTGGACCACAGGGAGAAACGTTCTCACCCATCCTCAACGCCTACATGTTTTTTGTTTGTTTGTTTTTTGTTTTGCAGAGCTTGGTCATCTGACTGTCTTGTACATTCAAATTATTATGATTTTCATAATTGTAACAGTTTTTGTCGTGGTTCCTGTTCATATAGGGATATGTAGCTGATTATGACCTCCACTTAGCTATATGACTGATTGTTGTGGTCCTCTTTCCCAAATGAGAGGAATTATTCAAGCTACAGTCACTTGAAAGATTACCCGAAGGACAAAAATTACATTTTGTCTTTTTTTGTTTATTGTATATGTATGTAATGTATATGTATGTAACAAAACTATAGCAAGTGAGGCTTTGCTTAGACTTTCTTCTTGGCATTTCTTGCAATACCCATTCATAGTAGCCATATGAATGTAGACTACACATGGAATGGCAGAATTGCAAATTCACAGCCTATTACACTGGATTTATAGCTACTTTAAACTTAAATTTAGGAAACACTCAATCAGAGTGTCTCATATAGTGTCCATATAGGTAATCAATCTTTTTTTAGCTATCATATTGATTTAATTTAGCCAGTCGCCATGATGTTATATTTTTTAGTGTTTTCCTAATGTGGTGACCACGTGAGACCTAATATTTTCTTTTGCAAATTTATAAAGATAAGCAACATCCAAACAAATAAAAACAATTTTGTACATGGTTTATGTGGTGATATCACAGAATTATTGTAGTAGGTATTGTTTGTTGATGTTAATATGACTCTTTCTCAAGACTCTTATGCATTACAGTTATCTTGCCAGCTGACTATTCGGTTTGTATACGTGTGAGTCTGTTCCGGTCTTTCAGACAACGATTTCCGTAAGTTGAGGGGGGTATTTATCTTGATAGTTAGCCGAAGTACAAAGTGGTCTCGGGTCTGGGCTACATTTTGGAGAAGGGGTCCTTCTGCAGCCCGCAGTACTAGGACAAGACACGCCCGCTCTCATCAGTTGACTCGCTCTGTTGACTTAACTGACTCCCCCACCTTTCACTGGGGTGGGGGTTTCCTGTACTGATGAAGGCGATTTTTGTACTGAAGTGGGTGTGTGTTGCACTGTGGGGGCGTGTTTTGTACTAGCTGCATTTTCTGATCTTCAGGAATAAGTACCATGTAAAATTAACACAAATAAAAGTCCTATATTTTCTGAGTTATAGTTTGTTAATGTTAATGTTATGTGTTGTAGGAAAAAACAACCTTTCCTAATTCCATTGGAATTTTATTGAAATAATAAATAATAATAATAATACATGAATAGGAAATTCAAATGAATTCTGTGAGTAACAATAACACTAGGTCTGTTATGAATGCCAAAGAAGTAAGTCATGGTGATTTGTAACAGGCTAAATTATTTTGAAAGTATCATCAAATTCATAGAAGTTCACTGCTAAGTATACTACAGACACAGTATCTCTACTGTAATATTATATAAATATTAAGTTTATCATTATAGGAAAAAGATACAGTATGTAGAATGAGGCAACTCTAATATTACTACTAATGAATGGCACACAGCTACACTGTGAGCACCATTAAGAATATTTGTGATACAGAAAATTTTCTTTTGGGTGACTAATGCCTCCCCTTGTTTCACCTTTACCCTCACATTGGTGGCATTTTGCTGCTCAACCCCGGCTTCCCAACGCAATATCATTCAAAAATTGCAAATCCAAGGAGGGGAAAAAAGAAAAAGAAAAAAAAAAGAAAAAGAAAAAAACATATAATTATGTCATTTGTACACCACGAGATGTCGCTAGAATTGTGGCTACAACTAAACGGGGATTGCTCTCTGAGAAGTAATCTGCACAGAGGTGCGTTGTCCAGGTTTAATTTTTTTCAATACTTTCTTATCAGTTTAGCATAGGCCCATAATTCTTCTAATAATTTTGTACCAATGTGAACAAAGAAAAGAAAAGAAAAACTGCAGCTGTGGGAAAGGTAATTGTCCCACAGTTCAAGAAAGGTGCTCCCAAAGTAGGGCCAGGGGAGCTGCAGAAGTCCAGCAGCAAATTAAGGGAAAATAACCTCACTATTAATTCAGGGCAGTAGGAAAATGATTTGTCTATACAGCAAATATCTAGTAATTGTACAATAACGTTTAGAGAGATGCTAGAGAAATTTCACAGCAAAAATTATAAAATAAAATTGAAATATTACAGTGATGACTTGTAAATTTAAAAGACTATAGTTTGATAAGGTCACTATAAATTATGACTTTTGAGTACCACATCTACTCCTCTTGAATAATAGCATATGTACAGTATTTAGTTGCGTTACGTCAGTTTTGGGAAGTGGGTTTAGCCAATATGTTTAGGTGGTCTTGAGGTGAAAATGCTGATAACTCCTGATCTGAGCCATTGATACTGCTCTGTTCGGCTCGACACAAATGTTACCAGCCACAGCCATATCCCCATAATGTAAATAAAGGCCATCTGCTCCAGTATGTACATAGCAGGCTGACTCCTCCTATCCGGGCGTTCCTGGCGCCGAGTCCCGCCCACATCAACGACGAATCCCTGCGCTCATTGGTCAGAAGTCCAAGTCCCGCCCACGTCATGGCTGGCTTTTCACCTCCCACTTGACGTCGGACCGCCCACCGGAGAGAGGACAAAAACAATCGGCATCACACAGACATACAGTACAAACAGGAAAGCCTTTTACCAAATTGAGGCAACAAATCTTTTTCGGGCACAACTCGGTGGACCGAATGAGAAAATGGTTTCCCCGGTAACAGTGGTGAGTATCTGTTCTGTTCCCGCTTTGACATTTCCCACACAGTAAACGAAAATAACAATGGCACAGTATTGAATTGGTGCACTTCCGAAGGTAGTCAGATAGTCCAGTGTTTTCATTTTTGTGTTGTATCAGTGACTGTTCATTATCGACATCCACTAGCTGGCTCAGTTGCTTTGTATGTCTTATTGTTCTTAGCTTAGTATAATGTATTTTTAGTCCCTACGAGGACAGTGGATGTTCTCTCAGGGATAATTAAATTACAGTTAGCTTTATTTTTCAGCGAATGACAATATGAAAAGCTGGCGACAGCTGTCCTTGGCCACCCACGCTTTTCTCAGTGGCTTATTTCATTATGTGGCATTATGCTAATATATTTGGGGGTGCACAAAATAGGAACTTTCATTTTTCATTAAGGCACAGCCGTTTACTTGACATGACGGTGGCATAATAAAACAATGACTGATGGTATTCTTCCTTCTTGAAACTCCGTCTATAGCAGGACGTTTCCACAAATTTCCAAAAGCAGTCCCTGACAAAAAGAAAACCTGTCATGTGACGACCTTTTTGTCTTTTTTTCCTTTCCTGTAGCCTCCAGTAACGCATGCGCCGAGCGGTGTCCTGCTATGGCTGGCTTTCTTTCCACCTCCTTTGCTGTAGCTGCAGCTTTACATAGACAGCTAATGGCCCTGCTGCTCTGTTTTTTTGAAAAGCACCTCGTTGACCCATGTCGACTAAAGGACCAATTTTGGAGAATGTGACAAGTGAATAATTTAACCTGCCCCAGCATCCTCTTACTTTGACATCACTGCTATGAAATTGTACCCCTTTTACAAGAGCTGTGATGGATGGTGTGGTGTAACTTGGCCTGTATAATCTGAAGTGTGCAGTGAGGGGAGCTTGTATAGAGGAATGTTTGCAAGGCAGGTTGCCTTAGTGACTGACTGCGCTGTGCAGATCTAGGGCTTTCATATGAATTTAGGGGATGAATGGAGAGGAAAGTGCTATCAGAAACCAGAAAATATTGGTCTCCATTTTTGCTACCTTCAGTAACAGTGATGTGGTGGTAAAAAAAAAATTGACAAACAATCAGAACACCTCTGTGATCACTGTGAAGCATCACAACCACCACCAATCTAAACTAAGAGTTATACAATATTTAATTACCTAACCATTTGATATTCTCATATGCATTGGTCTTATAGTTTTTTAATGACCTACACTAACACATTATAAATATGTTATTCTTCAAACTTAAATTCTTAAATATTAATTCACAGTTTGTTTGTTTTTCAGGCCTTACCTTAGGCTGTGTTTTTGGCTAAATTATCTGACAAACAGTATGCCACACTCTGTGCCACATGGTGAACAGACTGTCAGTTTCCTTTGCACCCTAAGGGAATGGGGTTTTTTTTGTTTGTTTTTTACAAATGATGTGGAATCAGTCGCCTAGAGTACATACTACAGTCACAGACAGCAGTTCATTCTCTGTCAGGCTGTTTAACTGATGTTGACTGTGAACCTGTTGTTTGGGACCTGCTGTAATCCAGAGGTACAGCGGGAACTTCACGTTTCCTGCTGGCTTTTTCGTAGAATGGTAGAGACTTTTCGCTGACATCATTTTTCGAAGCCAAAACATTTTTACTGCCCTCACCACCTTTTAAAAATGGAACAGCACGTACATTATGTTGTAAAGCTGAGTGCAGCTGAGATGAAGGTGTATGGACTCAAGACTTTGTGGAGGCCCTCCAGCTGCACTTACTGTACTGTGTTTCTTGTCCTTGGATCACCCTAAGTTAAACTTAGCAATGCAGCAGCTGTAAGATGGTTGGAATCGGTGTTGTGATACTACATTGAAATAGCATCGTGAAATGACTTGCATGCCTGCCAGCTGTCAGAGCCATATTTATGTTCTTGCCGTGCTCCTTTTCCAAACTGTATGTGTATGAGGAGTTGGTTGTAGGTCCTTTGTGTGCTTTTGTGTGTCAGGTTTCTGACACTCAGCCGCCATGTGACCCAGAATATTAGAGGACATATCAGCGTGGCTGGATGTTATTGGATCAAGGATGTGCTTTACTGTAGTGTTTTTGTTTTCTTCTTCTTTGGGTGAAACTTAAGTGGTTCACAGATTTTTATTCCAAGCCGGGTCACTTCTCAGGTCACTAACTGATACTTTAACCTGTGGCAAAGCAGTGAGCACTAAAAGAAAGTTATCACCTGTTCTACAGTGCTGTTAACCAGAATGACAGGTGATACGTCACATTGCATAGTGACTATTTTTCATTTGCTTGATCGTTCCTTACTTGACCTTACTTGACCATTCCTTAGTTGATCGAGTATTTTTGCTTGTTTCCCGGTTCTTTCATTTTAGGTACTAATTCAGAATAAGGAGCCATCCCGTCCTGTTCTTCATACCACCAAGATAAATACAATGGCTGGTTAGTGGCCATGCAAATCCATTCAATCATTAACCACATCGTTCTTCAACAGGAGACAGAGGCAGCTGGATTACAGCCAGTCAACTGTGTCCTCCACCGTGCTTTTGCAAACAGCCTTTATTTGTAATGCGCTCATCAAAACAGGTAGCTGATAACCCGGTGATTCATTTCATTTGCTTCCCAAATGAGGGACCATGTTGTTCTTCTGTGCCGACAACGTCTGATTGTCACACAGGGCTCATAGCTAACGTCTCCTTCAGTGTCCCGCAGACAAACTGACGCCTGAATCAATGCGAGCGGAGTAGGTTACAGCTGAGAGGACACCATGTTGTAACACCACGACCTTCTCATTCAGCTCAGACGCGGAATGACAGAACTAGGCCGGGTCTGAGAGAAATAAAACCAATATAAGCACTTTAGTCCAGTATATGAACTCTGGGACTTTGGCGCAATTAGGCTTGCTCGATGGAACAATTTGATGATATTAGTTTTGAGCTTAATGGGATTGAGAGCCATTTATGAGAGATAAGCGATTACACTGAGATAGTACAGGAGTCATTTTAGGACATATGACAAAAAGAGAAATAGTCTTTCAGCATGAATTATCTTTATCATTTAGACTCAAGCTTGAGTTAGCTAAGGTAAATCTTTTATTGAGGATTTAGATGTGGCATTGGTGTTTTTAACATTTCTACAGCCTTCATTCAAGCTAATGCTGAAGTAAGCTGCTTTATTAATAATAATACAGTGACAAATTTCACCTGGATTTGAAATAGTTGGGATGCTCAGTGTCCCAGCAGGCGAAGGTGTCTGTCATGTACTCAGGGCTCTGAGTGTGGTTGTAACCTATGTGATTATCTCCGCCTCTCTCCTGCTTGAGCCCCTGTTCTCATTGTTTAGATGCGTTTACATGAGAAACAACGGAAAGGGAAACTCCTGCTGAATAATAACATTAAAAGTCATGGCTCAAACGCAGCATGAATACGGCCAGAGGTTATGGGAGCCGCGAACTTCCTCCCACCTTCCTGTAACCTGTATTCCCCAACAACCCCTTCCTCCAGGACAGGATGATCCATCTAACTTATGAGAATCGTCTCTGCTGCGAACAATTAACCATTTCTAATCTTTCATCGTTTCAAGGTACCTGGCCTAGGCCTTTCAGATGTCAAAGCATTTTTTCCACTGCATTTTAAATGGTATAGACTCTAGCCTGTATAATGGCGATGCTCGGACCTATCCTTGAATCTGGACAGTGTATAAATATGTAATGTGTTTTCTTGCGTCTTCTACCTAAGTAGCCACCAGTGCCTGATAAACACAGTTATGATATTGTCTAGTCTGGGAGCGCTGCCAGAGCCCGCAACCACCATCTCTGTCTCCTCCTCTTGGCACCCGCTTGGCATTAATGGGGTGGATAGACTCGCCATGTACACACACACACTTTCATTTTGTCATAATATTCTTTTTAATATTTATTTATGTCTCCATTTGTCTTATAAAAGGCAGGCCGAGCACATAATGGAGAGAAGAGGAGTGCATTAGTGCACTTTATAGGCCCAGTTGTAGTTTTGCCTCATTGACAAAATGTCCGTCCTGCTAGCTGCAAATGTAAGAGACTGATAAAATCATTTGCAGGAGAATTACTTTAATCACTGCCAGAGCAGAATCTCCTTCCTTCAGAGAGGTCTACCCAGCTAAACCAGCTTGTTTTGATTCTTTTGTCAGTCTTGTCAGATTGCATAGATATGAGAGAGACATTTGACTCCAAACCCATGGCTTGGTGGTGAAATTTTCCTTTTAAGGATCGTTGGTTAAGCAGCTCAAGCTTCAAAAGGAAAAAAAAAACATCAAAACTAACCTGAGCTGTGTAAGGTCAGCGGGAGAATGAGACACACACAAACTCACAAACTTGAGTGTGGAGCAAACAGTAAATCCCATCTGCCCAGTGGACCAGCAGGTGATGTGGTCTCTGCAAGGAGACACCAGACAAACCGTCCCCCTGTGTGTTTTCCTACTGTTTTGCTCTGGTCAGGGAGGTCAGGGCAGACTGGAGGTCATGAAAACCTCGCGCCTGATCCTGCACTGTAACTTGGCCTGCTATTTTATTGAGCCGTTGTGCAATCGGGGGCCTCCCCTCTCTCTCTCCTCCTCCAGCAGGCATCGGCATAAGCTATATGAACTGCAGTGACCCCTCATTCTCCCTCCCACTTCTCCTCTCTCGGCTACTTACTTGTCCAAATTCAGCTGTCTGATGAATGCTTGGAACCCGTAACTCACTTTTGCCCTCTGAAACTTCACTTCCCCACACTGTCTCATCAACTTCCTCACCTCTTCCCTACTCACTTGTCCTCTAGTGAACAATACAGTCATTTTGCATTCCCACAGAGTTTATTAAGGATGCAGAATGTCTTCTATAAACTCTTCTACAGGGATATCCAGTGAAAGCGCTCGCTCACTCTTCGCAATCCCTTCCCTCCTGCCTTGTGCCCCCCCCCCCTCTCACTTTTACCCTGCTCACCTCTACACTAGTGTTCTGCGCTCCAGTGAACCCTCACTTGTTTCCTCCCTCTCCCCATCCCTCCCTTCACCTCCTACACCCAATTCAATACCGTCAGTCCCCTCTCACTTCAACTCCCTCATTGACCTCTTGTGTTTCTCAGAGCCATAGGAGGAGGAGGGGGGGGTGATCATCCTAGAAGTGTTGTGAAACCCCTCTCTGTCTCTGTTTTCGTCTTTTCTTTACCCCGACGGGCCTCAACTATTTGGACAGAAAGAGAGAGACCAGAAACACAGCGGAGAGGGAAAAGAGAGACTTATATGTGCTAGACAGTTCTCAAGGAATATGAGATACGGAGGAGAGGGTGAAGTGCAAGGGAGGAGCAGAGGAACAAAAACAAGACATGGAACGAGAGGTAGAAAGAAGTAGAAGTGCAGAGGTTACAGGGAGTCAAAGAAACAGGATTTTTTTTTGCCTTTTTTACTTCTTCTTACAATTTCTCCTGAGGGCTGAGTTTCACTTCAGCCGTAGAGCACGTGCATGTCTGCCATGGAGTCATGCACTCTTGTGGCCACACAGAAAGACGCTCACAAACCCAAACCCTGCTGCCAAATTAGGAGAGGTGCATTAAAGTTCACTGCTTGTGTTCCCTTCCTTAATTAAATATTGTACATCAAACACTGAGTGTTGACTGCTATGTCAAGTCCCGGCAAGTGGAACAAAAAAAACATTGAATAAAGTCTAGTTTAAGACAGAATGACAGCAGTATCAAATTTTAATGACTCACTGATAAATCACTTGGTCAATCTTTAATAAAAAATTTAATCATTCATTATCTTCTTTCCAGGTGAAGAGCGAGGGTCCCAAGCTGGTGCCGTTCTTCAAGGCGACCTGTGTGTACTTTGTCCTGTGGCTGCCCACCTCCAGCCCGTCCTGGTTCAGCGCCCTCATCAAATGCCTGCCCATCTTCTGCCTGTGGGTGTTTCTGTTGGCGCACGGCTTCAGCTTCCTGGGTGCCCACTCCAGCGCCCGTAAGATCTTGGCTGGCCTCATCTTTTCTGCCCTGGGGGACGCCTTTCTCATCTGGCAGGAGCAGGGCTACTTCAGCCACGGTGAGGATGAACCTTACACACAGAGTTCACTGAGTTGTTGTCCTTTGGTAATAACTCGTGCTGCTCTTCAATTCTCTTCTGTTGAACGTGGTGGAGCTTAAAGGAAAAACGCAGACTAACACACATTAACAATTTACAACCTTGGATTGGCGGTTTACATTGTGCTTCTGCTGCCATTTTGTTGTTTGATGTCGTATTTTTGCTATTCCGTGGCTAATTAGCCTGAAGTGAATCCAGTTACATCACTGAGAGATATTCTCAGCATAGCTACAAAAAACCAAAAACGTTAGCTGTTGAGTTTCAGTATCAGCCTCTAATAATAAAGGAGCAAGGGCTTCTTTGTAGACTCACTGATTTGCAGCAATATTAAACAAACACACAGGGAGAATTCAGCATAGAAGAGGGAAAGCTCGCTCTTTTCTCTCATTCATCTTCATTGAAACAGTGTTAAAAGGCTGGATTTTTCCTTTAATGACCAAAATGAAATATATAAAACTCACTAAATAAATGTGCAAGTTTATATCATCCACAGAGCTGTTCCCACATTTATCTTGTACTGAACTGATTAAATGCTCTTTCGCGTCATCAGACATCATGCTTCATTTCTCAATCCAGAATTGTTAGTTTATATGACAGATAGTGAGTCCACTTGTCCAATAATCTGCACACTGTGTCTCGCAGGCCTCCTGATGTTCGCCATCACCCACATCCTCTACTCGTCAGCCTTTGGCATGAAGCCCCTGAACCTGCGTGCTGGCCTGGTGATCGCGGCGGTGTCTGCCCTGAGCTACATTCTGCTCTACCCGTACCTGTCTGGCCCCTTCACCTACCTGGTGGCCGTCTACATCGCTCTGATCGGCTTCATGGGCTGGAGGGCCATCGCCGGGGTGCAGCTGGCCAACGACCTGTGGACCTGGACCAAGCTGTCGGCCTGCCTGGGCGCCGTGCTCTTCATGGTCTCCGACCTCACCATCGCCGTCAACAAGTTCTGCTTCCCCGTGCCGCACTCGCGCGCCATCATCATGGCCACCTACTACGCCGCCCAGATGCTGATCGCGCTGTCCGCCGTCGAGTGCCAGGACGTGGAGGTGGCCCGGAAGAGGTCATGAGGTACCACGGTCTCCACGGCGACGGCCCGTGAGGATGGGAAGGTGGTAGCCGCTCCGCCTTGGGCCCTTTGTGATCATGGACACATTTCACTGCCAGATCCCCGACCCTCTGCCCTCATCTCAGTGCGGCGCTCCCTCATCGTCGTTACCATGGGGAGCGACCCGCTACAGCCCAGCGTGGCTCTCACCCTACGACCCCACTGCCCCGCTACTAGTATAGTAGTCTCACACACTTCTGACCATGGAGATATGGTAGTATTATCTACAACCTCCCCTGACAACAGTCCTACCTGCCGGTCCTGATTCTAGTATGGCAGTCTCAACACCTAGTTACCATGGAGACAAATACACTCCTAATAACCTGCTATAGAGTACAGATTATTTTAGTTTATATTTTAATTTAAGGGGAGAATGTCCCAGGGGACCCTCAAGGAGTGTGTGTGAACTTGAGTGAGTGAGTGTGTGTGTGGATGTGTGTTTGATTTCTTGCCCTGCTTTCCATACACTCCTATCAAACTCTTTCACTACATCACCCCCCCCCCC
>OMLF01021623.1:9483-27841 GCA_900302615.1 Holocentrus rufus | reverse complement strand
ACATCACAACACACAAAAAAAAAAAAAAAAAAAGAAGGGGAACAGGCTTGTTTAAGCCCGGGAACAGTCATCACGTTTTTTTCCTAATATCTCGTTCTCATAGGGGACTTCATCAGCTTTAATCCAGCAAAATCCATCGCAGCTAATCCCTGACAGTTTGGTAGATATTTTCTCTATCTTTTATCGCACTTTTCTCCTCTCGCTTACCATTTGTTCCACCATCTGCACACCTTTTGTTATTTTTTGTGTTAGAATTAAGAATTAAGTGTCTTTTACCGACTATTTAAGAGGTATAACTCATTACTTGTTTGTGGCTACATGTGAGCGTCTTTGAGGGTGTGTCTGTGTGTTTGTGTGTGTGTGTGTGAAAGAGAGATAGAGAGGGAGTGTTCTCTGCCTTTGTGTCCCGTGTTTATGTTTGAGTGAGCGTCTGCGTGTACTTGTGACAAGTCAAAACCAACTCAAGGCCAGAAATGCTGTGAACCATCATGATTTGTATGGAGTAAATGTTGATCGTATACACACTACTAGATGTCTGTAATGTATTCTCACAATCCACTGAGACCATTATTTTCATGCTCATCTCTTTTTTTTTTTCTTTCTCAGAACTGTGTGACCTCTTAACGTGATGAGACAGTCTTTGTTCCGTCACGATCCCAGAATGCTCTTGTATAGTCAATTAAGGATAACGGCATTCAAGTCTTTAAGTTGACATCTTAGTTTTGATTCAGGTAGAAGCAAACTGGGGAATTGCTACTGTCATACAAATACTGATGCTTCATACTTCTACATTAATGGCGAGCATTTCCCATTGCTGGATCTGCTTCCCTCCAGCTATACCCTCAAGTATATCATTATTGGCTTTATGATTAGCGCCACTAACAACTAGTGTACTGGAAAAAATCCAGCGTCTTACATACTAGCTACGGAAAGTATTCATATTACTTAATCGCTGACATCAGTTCAGCAAAGGGACGCATTTTATTATTTCGGAAGATGTTAAATGTCCTGTGTCGTCAGTCCAAGCGCACTCAGTTGTGACGTACTGTACTTTATGTGTCTTGGTCTTACAGGCGTAGCTGCTGAAGGGATCACTGTGACATCTCGATTCCTGGATAGCTAAATTAGGCGAAAACAAACGGGCATGGAAAAAGAAACAGAGCCGTTGTTATGTGTTCATTCTGCTGGGTCGCTGACCCCTGGAGCTGTCAGTAGCACACGCACACAAAAACACACACACACACGCACACACATACACAGACCAAAATGTGTTTATGCATCACATCAGCCACCATGCCGGATCTGCAGGCCAGACCAATGGTGTTGATACTCATCAAGGTTTCGGAACATGACTAACATCAACACCGCACAGTCTTAGGTCGACCGGGGAGCGCGTGGACAGCCAGCCCAAGTGGCCGCTGCTGAGTCGTGCTTCGCCAGATAGTTCCCCATTCTTCTTTCGCGTTGGCAGCATGCTTGTCAGCACAATTTTTCAGCTTAGTCAGACTGAAGTGGCCTGTTTGTCTCGTGCTCTATGTTTTTCCACTGCAGCGCTGCGATCGAAGAGCCCTACTCGGTATCCCAGTACTGTTTACAAGCTTCCTCTCCTCATCTCAACCACTTCACTGGCAGATCCCCTCCTATCAACAGTTACCATAAGCCTTTGTGCTGAGTAATGTCAAAAGGAGATATGTATTTGTCTGCTATACTGTCCTAAATCAGGGTTTTATACAGTAGAGATGCCAGTTGACATGATTGAGATGCAGCCCTGATGTGTAGTCTGAGGTAGAGGCGTGCTGGGATGACGTGAAGTTGTCTTATTCATCCTTCTTGCGTGGGCACTACTTTCTTTGGACCCTTATCGTGAAAATTGGCTCCAGCCTGTCATTACTGTATCCTCATGGCTACATGCCAAGAAACAGGCTTTATTTTGAAGTATTTCTAAGAGAGATTATTTTCGTTGGCCAGCCCAGACTCTGGGAAATCTCTGCGACTTTGGAAACTGAAGTTGGTTTTATGAGAGTGACAGATGTGTGGAAGCCTGTTAGGCAAAAAATAAACAAACTCCAATCCCAGATTTGGTCAGACAGCCACCAGTTATTAGCCCAATCTGGAGGATTTCTTGTTTTTATATTTAGGCTGGTTTGTATAAGGCTAAGTCGTTTGCATCCATTTATCTTTTACTCCTTTTATGTCTTTATTTGGCAACAGGTAACCAAAGCTCGAAGAGTAATAGAAAATTAATTCATTCACTCATTTCGCTGAGTGGAACCTGTACAATTCCAGACTTGTTTGCGTTGGAGCCGTCTCACGTGTCACGCAGCCTTTTGTTTTGCAGAAGACACAGATCCCTGTTGTTGGAACAGGTGTGCTTTTGGCCTTCCATTTAGGAAGGAGGTTATTGTTGTGAGATACTGTAGCTGGAAGCAGGTGAGGAGGTGAAATATGACTCACAGGGGGGAGACTCCTCTTCCATCCAGCCCGCTCGCTGCTGTCCTGTCCCTCACAGATGGCAGGCCAGCAGCCGCATCACTTTACCTCAGCCCGTCAACAGCCCTGTTGTTCTGGGCTTTGTGTGTGCAGACAAAGGGACCCGAGTGGGCTGTGGGAGGCCAGTTTGGTTTGGCCTGCACAGTGAGCGATGAGCTGGATCCAGTAGCTGTTGTTGTTGCAAAGAGGGCCGTGGTTTCACTTGCTCCTCTCGTCAAGTCGGCACTTTTCCTTGATTGAAAGTTTCTCTCTATACCTTTTTTTTGTTGTTGTTTTTTGTGATCTTGAGTTTGACTTTTGCTGTTTATGTGCTGTGCTCATTATCATGCAGTGGCTGACATTCATACAGAGCTGTAAAATTTGTGTTATTATTTATGCATGACCAGTAGGTTTGAATTAATCCTGTGTCGACACTCATCTGCAGAAAACTTCGCACTGGTCCAGTCCTGCACCCTGGTGTTTTTATCACAGCACCAAACAGATCCTAAGATGTTGATTCCAGATGAAAAAATTATTGTGTGTAGTCACTTAACTTCTGTATGAGCTCATGAGAAGAAAGTAAAGTAATGCTTTCTTCTCTTAACCTACTGTGTTCTGCACTTTTCTACAACCTGAATAAGGCCAGTCAATACAATCTCTCTTAAAACCAGCCACTATCATATAAACAAGCCGTGTGCTGTATATCCTTTGAAGTATATGCTCCTCTTTCCTTACCTCCTCCTCACTTTCTTTATTCTTTTAAAGAGAGAAAACACAAGTGACTGTTTGAAGACAGTGTTGTTTTGAAGTTGATGGTTTAAGCACAAGAAAGTGAGGCCTCACTGCGTGAGAGAATAAGCATATTTAGTGTTTCTTTTATTGGCTTCAACTGCTTTTGAAGTGTTACATAGCCTTTATGTATAGAACTTCCTTCAAAGTATTATCCCTTTTTTCAGAAAAAAACCTTCCTAAAATGCCTTTTTTTCTGGTTTCTATGGGAAAAGCTGGGCTTGTTTTCCATGAAAAATAAGATGTTACATCTTTATTTAAGCCCCATTACAATACATCATTTGACCTTTTATGAACAAATGTTTTTTTTCCTCATTTTTATTGTGTTACATTACTTTACGTTGTTGTCTTTGACCTTCACTTAGTGATTTATTTCTTTTATGACTGTAGAGATGGAATTGTTCCTTTCCTGTAGTGAAACTGCTATGAATGTGAATATCTATTGGAGAAATAAATGCAATTACAATGCAACTTCACTACCGTGTCCTCTGGTCCTTTTTGTTGCTCTCCTAAAATCTAAGTGACTCAGATTCAAAAGGTCAACTGTTGCTATTAGTATTCAATGGGAAACTAATTTTACCATAATTTTAAATCCCTTAATAGGAATTCTCATCGTTTCTAAAGCTGCAGTCTGCCCATTTACAGCAAAAGTACACAGGCCAACCACCTCAAGGTTACCTATGTTTGCTCGCCAGCCCCAGACAATTAGTGCAGTACATAAGCCATTTTATCATGTTTTATTTCCCTGGAGAAATCAGTGTTATTGTGTCTCCAGAGAAGCCGTTTGCCCTCAGCTGCTATCGTGCCATTAGTGCAGAAATGACCGGGGGACAACAGAGAGCACTGTTCTACTGACTGCTCTATTACACTCCATTGTCTGGTCGTGGTGGAAAATCTCCTTTCAGCAGCCGTTAGCACTTCGGGAGCTCATCCAGCTTCCTACCAAGAAAGATTTCTCTTCCTCTTTCTTTCTTCATCTCACCTTCCTCTCTCTCTTTCTGTCAGCCTCTTTCTCTTTCTGAAACAGGCACACGCACACACATACACACACACACACACAGTTTACTCTTGTAGGAACCATGCCAGTCCTCTCCCAATGCCTCTCATTCATTCTGAGCCAAGGTCCAGCCATCAAAGGACTCCACTCTTCTACTAAAATGAGGCATCTCTGTCATTGCATTAAAAAAAAAAGCGGCTTGGTGATCACAGACGCTGAAATCAACTGAAAGGATGAAATCTCATTATGCCATAATCTCCTAACAGATGTGAAAGGTTAAAGACGGAGGAAGGAAACAACAGTTAATCTCACTGTCATACAATGTCCCTTTTCCTGCAGTATCCTCCATTCAAGTGATAAGCAGATGCATTGAGAAACCTGTAAATGTGGTGTTCTCCCTGTCTCCTTGTTAAGTTTATTTATGCAAATGAAATGCAATAAAACTTCTAAAGCATTTAGCTCCAATTGGACCTGGCAGCCTTTATTTTTTTGTAAAACACCAAGTGGTAACCCTGCTGCACCCTCACATAAAAAACACCATTTGGGCTTTCTCTCCAAACTACCTCCACCTCATTGTGCCTCAGCTGAGCAGTAAAGAGGCGGAAGGTGCCAATGACGTCCGTTTAGTGCCTTTTGGTGCTTAAAAGATTTGAACCTGGCAACTCCATGCGTCACACTGCTAGTCCGCTGGTGGCTCTATAGAAATGGAGTTTGAGCGAGCCAGCATGGTGACGTCAGGACGGAGAGGGGTCGCAGCCTCTCTCAGAGTGTCTGGCAGCTCTCTAGCAGACCACACTCGCTTCAAATAGCAGCACAACACTCCAGAGGCTGTCAGGCATCTGGATCCCCGGGGGAGCGTTTTCATGCACGGTGGCACTTCACTGCACAGGAGGTCAATTTCTTTGAGATATATCAAGCTGTAGGCACAGAGAACCACTGCGGTTTTACACCAGCAGCTTTAGACTGAGTTGAAAATGGCCCCGAAGATTATTTAAATTTTTTTCCTATTACTTAATAAAGACAGGAAAGATTTGGAAAGTGAGAGGGATGATGAGTTTTTATGGAATGCACCTTTACAAACCAACTCACCAGCACATCCCAAAGGAAATGACATGTTGAGTCGTTGCTCAAATATTTATTGATTTATGATTTCTTTAGAATGCAGATTTACTCAAATACTCTTTGACTCTTGAATTCTGATGCAAAGTGTGTACTACGTGCACTGTATGGTGTGTACTGCCTTGTGTGAAACTGCATAATTTTTGTTTCTAGTATCACTTACAGATAATCCATTTGGCTTGCCGTGTGGCGTGACACAGCCCCTGCTGTGAAATTTGAGTTTAGTCAGAAAGAAATGCTTTACTTGGAAAACCAGAAGGATGAGAGGCAGAGCTTGTTTCAGTTCAAAGAAAATAGCGTGTGACTAAGAGAGAGAGAGAGAGAGGGAGGACCATCTCTGAGTGAGCTGAATTGTGAGAAGAAAACCCCCTAACACGCCACAAGTTAACCTGTGTGACCTCTAGTGTTCATTTGGTGTATTACCCGAGTCAAGAAAATTTGATACAGGCATTTATTCTGAATAAATGAAAATGAGCCAAAAACACATATTCAAGTCAGAATCTGGTTTATATAATTCAACTGTCCTAAAACTCTAATTAAGACTACAACACTTGTTAATGGTGACAATACACATAAAGTCTGTGGGCAGTTAAACTGTGTCTTCTGTCATTTTTAAAGTGGCAGAATGGCAGACAGCAGTCATCTTAGGAGATAAGCTTCTCTTTGTTTGCACGTTTTGTCAGGCTCTCCAGAAGGCCCTTGTCATCCTTATCTGGAAGACACGATGGCACAGAGAGAGATACAGAATTAGTCACAATCTCCTTCCTTCCTCCCTTCCACCCTACCCATCAACCCCCATCTCTTTGCATTTACCCTTTAATCCACTCCCCTCTGATTCCCTCCTTCAAACACTCACCAAAGATCACCAGGTTGCAGGAGCACTTGGCCGTCCCCAGTGGGTTTTCCAGCACCAGAGTGTATCGTCCGCTGTCTTTAGCTCCACAGGTGGGGATAACGAGAGTACACACTCCATTAGCTGTGCTCTGCCAAAACCGAGGGGAGTCTGAGATCTTCAATTCATCCTTATACCAGCAGGCCTGCGCAGGGGAGTTGCAAATATTATTTTATTTTGGGCAGTGCCATGGTATTCATAATGGGTGGAGGTATAGCCCAACTGTCTGATTATGATGATTATGAGAATGAAGTGCCATTATTACTAAAGCACATGAACTCATATCAACAAATCACCTATCTTTTAGCACTGATGATTCATGACTGATGAGACGCCTGCAGCAGTAACCATGCCAACCGTACCTGTGGAGTCGGCATGCCCTGATAGGCGCAGCTCATGGTGCAGTCGTAGCCTCTGCAAACAGCGTGGTCTTTCAGCGGAAGGAGGAAAGTAGGCTTCACCTGGCGTGGCGGCGGGGAATACTTCTTCAGCAGAAGGCCGGTGATGCACTCTTAAACATAAACATACAAATGAGAGGGGACGTTCCTTTAAAAATAACCTGAAAAACAAACCAATGCCTTTCCTCGTACCTTTCTCCCTGGCGATGATCAGAGGCTCCTTTGAGTCCAGGGGATCGCTGTGTCCAATCGAATTCTGCGCGACAACCCGGAAGAAGTACTTCCTCCCGGGAAACAGGCCGGTGACAGTGTACTTGTTGCTGAAGACACGCTCAGCAGTGGTGAACCAGGATGTGGTGCTGGCGTCCCGTTTGAGGATGATATAGTGGGCTCCTTCGCCGTCTGCCAGGTCTGGGGTGTGATCCCACTGCAGGGTCACCGTGCCGGGGACCTCCTCCACCAGGCGAAGGTTCTTTGGGGGTCGTGGAAAGTCTGGGGGAAGGAGGAGAGCAGAGATGGAGCTGTAAGTTAGGGCCAAATATGACCAACCAGAATGGTTGCCACAAATCCATCAAAACAATCTAGAAACCTCCAGAAACTCCCCTCATTCTGCTTACCTGTAACCCTGACATGAACATCATAGTGAGCTTCTCCATAGTCGTTCTTCAGGTGGGCACGGTAGATACCAGAGTCAGATCGCTGGGAGGAGGTGATGAGGAACTGGGAGTGATTCTTGCTCTTGGTGATGACCTCCTTGCCTTTGGTGGGGATGCTATCCCTGAGCCAGGTTACCACAGGGGGAGGGGAACCCTGCCAGAGATAAGAAGAGGAGGGAGAGAATTGTAGATAAAAGAGCAAGGAGGAAGTTTTTGATTAAAGCCTTAATTTGTACTAAAACATCACATGTAAGGTTTTAATTGGGCTATGAATTTTCTATTGGGATAATACTGTGTAATTTACATGATATGGATGATAAAATTTATGGGCACATGGAGAGTGGAAAGCACATGGAGGGAGTTTCCCACCAGCCGATGTGTTTCCGCACATAACCACCCTGATGAAGGCCATGTGCCGAAACGCATGGGTTCTAATCAAAAAAATTCTTCTTCTTCTTTTATCTATGAGTGTGACTGGAATCCACATGTCTTTCAAGAGTTCTTGACTGTTGCATGCATCTTGTTTTTTCAGCTGAAATTATGCAGGACCGTCGTTTGTAAAAGGAATTATTAGTTTGTTAACTATTGGGGCATCATTGCTGTACCAAACCAGGTTTTAGCCCTACTGAAGTTTCCTTGAATAAAACACTGAATCGAGAGGCTCTGTCCTGCAGCTGATCCCGCACTCTGATCTTCCTGAAGGCGGTGATGAGAAAATTTCCTCACAGGGATTAATAAAGTCAAGTCATGTAGCAGTGACAAAAGGAGGACTGATGGGGGGGCTCTTACAGTGAAGCTGAGGTTAAGGCAGAGCGCTGATCCGGCACGGACAACCATCTGGTTCTTCAGTTTTCCCTGGAGGTCAAATTTAGGAGCCTCTGTGCAGGAAGAAGTCAGTCAGATGTGTTTTTCAAATACTGATAGATTAAGTGAATGGAACAGAAAAAGCTAGGAGAGAATAAAGTCATCTCACCAGGTGGGGGCATAGCAAGTATACCCTCTGACAGCTCAGTGGGCTCCCCCACCCCTCCCTCGTTGACAGCTCGGATACGGAAGAAGTACTTCATACGATCCTTAAGACCTCCTATGGTGAAGGCATTACCAGCAATTGGGATCTTAGTAGCCTTCATCCATTCCTTGGCGTCCTCAGGGCGAACCTCGAGGACGTAGCCTGAGGGTTCGTCTCCCTGCTCTGGGGATTTCCAGCTCAGAGAAATGGAGGAGTTGGAGGAGTCAGACACACGCAGGTCTCTCACCAGGCCAGGAGCTCCTAGGAGAGAAAAATGAGGCAGCGGGGAAATGGATATGCCCGGGTGCATCAGGTTTTAATGATGCCTTTGTCTTAACGTGTCACATTTGAGATTTTAATTGGGGTATAAATTTTCCAAGGTATGCTTGAGATAATATTATATAGTCTACATGATATGGATGATAAAATTTATAGACACTTTGAGAGTGGAAAGGACGTGGAGGGAGGTGGTGAAGGACTCACGTATGGGGTCTTTGGCGAGGACGGCATTAGAAACAGTGCTGGGGCTGCCTGCTCCTGCTCTGTTCACACTGATCACTCTGAACTCATACTCCACATTATCCACCAGCCCGTCCACCACATACTTATTATCTGGAACAACAACAAGATACAAATGCAATGCAAGGAGTCAATACTGTCAATACAGAAGAACTGATAAACATAGGCTTTGGATACTGTCTCAAATGGACGTTTTGATTTTTATAAGATTATTTGATCTGATATATGATACGATATGATATGATGTAGTATCATACAATACATGCAATATGATACAATACGATGCAATAGATACAATATGATACAATACGATACAATAGATACAATATGATACAATAGATAAGATACTATACAATACAATAGATACAATATGATACAATACAATAGATACAATATGGTAAAATGTGTTACAATTATATGATATGATACAATTTGAGCAAAGAAAGAATTTGAGATATCCTCACACAGTCATGTCTGTACCCAGAAGATAAAGAGAAAATATTAATGCACTGATTTCTAATGTGGGCATAGCAGACGTACAGCTTAAATGGGAAGAATCATTTGACACTTCTGTAAAGAGGAAGGCTACTTCACAATTGCACCAACCACAAAGTGAAAAAAGACATTTCTGACCTGTGAGCAGCTCCTTGTTGACCTGGACCCACATGTTGCTGCCCTTCTTCCTCCTCTCCAGGCTGTAGCCCAACACGGGAGCTCCTCCGTCGCTGCCTGGGGGCGTCCAGCTTACCGTCATGGTGTCCTTGGTGACGTTTGAGACTTGGGGCTGGGACGCCATTCCTGGAGGCTCTGGGTAGGCAGAGTGAGTGAGGAGTGGTAGAGTATTAAAATGCTGGAAATGAAGAAGTAAGAGTGTGCCTGACAGTGAAGGTGACTGTGAAAATGAAGGTTGCATGCTGATCACAATGATTACGATGATAATGACAGTGAAGTGGAAGAGAATAATGATGATAGCAGCTCTCACCTGTGGTTCCTCCACACTAAAAGGTTTCTGATGCAATACCTGAAAGTCTAGAGAGATGAACTGACAATACTGACAATGATAATTAGAATGCATCAATATGCTTTTGGAGGCTGACACTGTTATCCAATATCTTCCCATGCACAGGGCTGATACAGATACCAATATGCTAGTGCAAAAAAGGCCAAATTAATTTTACTGTTGCTAATTTTACAGCTGTATTAAATGAAACACTTCTAGAAAAAACATCACAAATATTGACAGTAAAATTAATATTGGTCCTATATTGCTTTTTAAAGCTGATACCAGATGATACACCCATAGACTGCCAGTACATACAATTTAATAAGACTTATTTTATTTATTTATCTAT
Source organism: Holocentrus rufus (assembly GCA_900302615.1). Taxonomy (NCBI): domain Eukaryota; kingdom Metazoa; phylum Chordata; class Actinopteri; order Holocentriformes; family Holocentridae; genus Holocentrus; species Holocentrus rufus. The sequence goes on along the minus strand of OMLF01021623.1, from coordinate 17,641 downwards.
TTCATTTATTTTAATACTGTTTTTATCTGTTAATTTTACTGCATTTTTACTATATTTTATGTAGTTTAATTCTGCAAAGCTTTATGTATTGCTGCCGCACTTTTGATTTTTACTGTAAAGCACTTTGAATTACCTTAGTGTATGAAATGTGGTATAAATATAGATCCCTTGCCTTGCTTGATAATCATGTTGAAGATGGAGATGATAGGATCACAATGGTGATGATGATGATGATGATGATGATGATGATGATGATGATGATGCCATCCTTCTCATACATGTACGAAACGTCTCACCTATGGGCTCTCCAGCATACACCTCCTCTGTCTCGAGCGGGTCGCTCATTCCCTCGGAGTTGACGGCCCTGATGCGGTACTGGTACGCCTGGCCCTCCTCCACCTTCTCATCGCTGAAGACGGTGGTGCTGCTGTCCACCTCGCCCACCCTGAACCACGACTTCTTACCCGCCACGCGCCGTTCAATCACGAAGCTGGTCACCTGCTTGCCCCCGTTGTCCCGGGGAGCTTTCCACTTCATCTTGATGCACTTTGCTGAGCGCTCCAGAAACTCCACTTTTCCTGGAGGCGGCTTTGGATGGTCTGGAGATAATAATGTACTTTGATAAATATTTGAAGCATCTGAGTTGAAGAAAAGAATTCAAATTTATGAGTTTTTTCACCCACCAACCACGTTGAGGTGCAGGTGGGCAACAGCAGTGCCGCAGTCACTCTTGAGACGGAGCATGATCGCACCGCTGTCCTCTCTTACACATCTGATTAAAAAGGGAGATTGAGAAGAAATATTTTGAAATATGACAGGTCTGGCTGTATAAGTGTCATTCATGGAGCTCTATGATTTTATTTTGGGCTGTTATTATGTGAGATAATGATAAAAACATCATAAAAACATCATAAATATTTCATCATAAACACTGATCTATGGGTGATGGCACCTCCTGCTCCCTACCTGCTGAGCACCAGCGTGGTGGAATCAGCTGACCGCTCCACCTTGGTCCGCTCATCCTCCAAAACCTCCAGCCCGTCCTTATACCAGGTCATCTTGGGAGGGGGTTTGCCTTTGAAGGGGATTTTGATGGTGGCGGTCTGGCCGGCCTTCACCGTCACAGGCCGGGCCCCCAACATGTCCAACACAGCCGAGTCAATTTCTGGAGGGTCTGGGGTATTTGAGTTTGGGATTTTTAATTAGTTTAGTAATTAACAGATTTAGTTTACTTTCTTTACAAACGTCTAGTTTCATTTGGTTTTTAATCAGTTTCACTTTAAAATTTTTTGATAAGGGTGGTATTTTTGAAGTGCTAATAAAGAAGTTCAAAGTGGGTATTTGCAACAGGTATTATGTGATATGAACAGTAATTCACATTTTTTTAAAATATATATATTTACATGAAGATTTATATCAGTATTTGGTAAAATAGCTCAAGATTTGATCACTTTTACCCCTAATATAGACAAAATACTTCAAACAATGTTTTTCAGCACTACCTAGTCTGAGGATGGGACCGGGTTTCAGAAACAGGATTATGCAGACTGTATAATGCAGGAACATACAGTATATTCCTAAATCATTTGTAGCAAACAGATGCTTCACAGAGAACAAGATAAAAACTGATGAAAACCACAACAACAAAAACAAGTCTCAGAACAAGTAGGCCTACATATTTGCAAACACACACACACAAGTGAATGTGGGAGTACCGGGAAATATGAAGACAGGCAGCAGGAGAAGTAAATGAATGACAGATTGCAGCAGAGAGTTAAAGTGGGCTGTGAGCCGTGCTGAATAAATGGATCTCGAGTCTGGATTTAAATATTGACACAGTGTTTGATTCCCCGAGAGTGATGGGGAGCTTGTTCCAGCGCAACGGGGGCTCCATTGGAGAAGGCTCACACCCAAGCTGTGAATATATACACAAGCACACACACACACACATACACACACACACAAACCTGCAATGGTGAGGACAGCCTCGCTCTCAGCCCCCTTGGCCCTGAAGGTGTACCTGCCCTGGTGGCCATCAGTCACCCCAGTGAAGAGCAGCTTGTGGACCGCTCCCTGTTTGACCACCTGAACCCCATGAAGGTCTGAAATCTGGCAGATGCAACACAGGACACTCCTTTTCATTATGCCTTTTTAAATGAGAGCAAAACGCCCTGATTTCTCACTGAAAACATCAAAGTAAAGCTTCTGGAAATCTGTGCTTGGGGATATAAAGACCACACAAACACTTCACTTCTTTCTGTGAAAACTACAAATGAACTCAGTCACGGAAATGGGATTCACAGGTGGGGAATTTGTTTGCGTAACAAACTCGATTATAATTTTCAGGGATGGTGGATGGGTTGATTTTTTTGGAGGCTGTGTTTGGGGGGCCAATCAGGAGATTAAAGCCCCTTCATCTTGTCCCATGTTGTCTGTTACCTCCACGCCGTCCTTCAGCCACACGCCGTCCACCTTCTCATCATTCAGGACGACACACAGCTCTGCAGGAGAGCCTGTAGGACACTGAACATCTGACATGCCACTCTTCACCATGGCCAAACGCTCTGGAAACATGCAAAGAAGAAGGAATGGGTTTATTTACTATAAGTTTTTATCTAATCTACAGGGTCTATTTATTGATCAGATAAACTAATTGTTGGTATTAGACTTCAAAACCGTTGAATTGAAATTATGAGACAGAATTACCATCCACGGTCAGATTGGCAGAACTGACATATTCGTGCGTGTCGTTGTCCTGAGTGCAGACGATGGCGTACTCTCCAGCGTCCTCCAGCTCACAGTTGTCTATGATAAGCTCCGCCCTCTTGCCCTCATGCATGAAGACGTAGGAAGGGCTCCTCCTGATCTCATGCCCGTCCTTCAGCCAGCGTACGCGCACATCCTTGGAGCTCATCTCGCACTCCAGGCGGGCCTGGCCTTTCTCCTTCACGTGCACGTTCTTCAAGGGTCGGACGAACTTGATGGGAATCCCTGGAGAAAAGAGAAGAGAGTCACTAAAACAAACGAAAACCAGATATTGTTAAAAAAAACTGCCTGTTGTCACTGAGGACTTATGCTCGTCAAGGGCTTATTTGGCTTTTCTTTGCACAATTCCCTTCAAATTTTATTGTTGACTCTTGTATTTTAAACATATGCAAAATAAATCCAACCAAATCCCAAAAACATGATTGCAGGATAGAAATCGGAAGCAATTCGAACAGAAATTTTCTGTGCACCCATTTTATTTCCATCAAATGAGCAAACTGCTCTCTACTCTCTGCACAACAGGCCTCGGCCTCCTCTGCAGCACACAGACGGAGAGAGATGCAAAGAAAGGCACAGAAAACAGAGAGATGAATAACTTTAATTAACACAACTCCAATTACTATGGCTGTGCTGCCCCAACCCCAGAGGACAGCCACATGTCCTTGTGAAGATATTTACATGCCCCAGCCTGCACCTTGGGCTAGTAAGCATCTTGTTAGACAGAGACGTAATAAATGAGCTTGTTGTGAGGAGGGATTTGGTTGGATTACTTTCAACTCAGCACTAGGAGGGAGGATTTATTATGCTACCCATACATCTTAATTTGGAAGATAGAGGGGAGATGATGTTGTTTAGCATAGCTGTGAAGGAACGAAGCCTCTAATCTCCGGGGAGAAAAAAAGGCAATAACTGCTCATCTCGACGCGGTCTGAGGGGGAAGGTTTGTTTCCTTGGAAGTGCTAGCTCTGCTAAAACAGGAAGACACGGCCCTTTTGGGAAAACAAAACAAAACAAAAACATAACAAAGCAACAAAAAAAAAATATATTAATGATGGTGACTTAGGTCTGTGAAAAAGTTCTCTGAAACACTCGTCCGTACTTTCAATGAAAAGTGGCACCGTGGCGGTGAGGTCCCCGATGCTGATGGTGTAGTCTCCTGTGTCACTGGCTTTCACGTCTTTAATCTTCAGGGTGTAGGTCAGACCGTCCTCAGACAGAGACACCTCGAACTTTTCATCTCTCTTCACTTCCTTTCCCTTGACCTGAAAAAAAAAACAAACACAACTGGCCAAACAATTCTCCCATTTCTTTTCAATAGAGGCGCACTGATTCATTTGTTGTGTTGTTGCATTGATTATAAATTGTGTCGATTCAACTGCATCAATCTGCTCAAAGAAATAAACAGAATGAATTGGCTGACGTTGGCCTGAATTGATATGAAATACTTTGAATAAATTAATTCTGAACTTGAAAATACATACATAAATAAATAAATAAATAAATAAACATTGTGGTAATCTAACATAACACTATGAATTGCAACTTTTCTTGTCAATAACGGTTTGTTTTTTTTATTATATTTAAATAATTCTATTGTCTGTTTTTTAGATTTCAAAGTTCAGGATTGTCTCACACTACTGCACATGTTTGATTAATGGATATAAAACCATTAATTAAACTGCTAACTCAAATCACAGTCCACAAAATTTGAATTGAATCGCTCCAAGAAAGAAAAATTCTTCTTAAATCAAATCAGCAACTACAGTGAATTCATGAATTTAAATGATTCTCTGTCAAGAAAGGTCAAGATTCACAGTGATCTTCAATCATATGTTTATATCTTTTATCCGTCCATTTGTCTGTCGCATCTCTCTGAGCTACACTGAAGCCAGGAACTTGTGCACCTCCTGGAGAGCAGATGTTTGAAGTCTCTCGCCCAGCGGGTTCACAGATGGACGGCACGCTGCACACTTCTGTAAAAGTGTGTGACTAAGGCCTTCAGCATGTGTACGTGAGTCACGGGCTAACCTTCCAGATGAGTGGTGCGTCTGTCTTCTTGGAGAGGCGGACCTCAAACACAGCAGTCTGCCGCTCCGTCACTCTCATGGGCTTGAAGTCAGACAGGAACTTCAGAGGCTCGTCTGAGAGAGCGAGAGAGGAGAGCGGGGGAAAGGGTCAGACATCAAAAGGTAGATGTGGAGTACGATGGAGTAACTACTGCAATGCAGAACACATCATCTGTAGTGCAGTGGAAGCATGGAAAGGCAAACCATTAAATGCTGTACACACACAACACTTATGTGTTTTGGGTTATCAATGATAAAGTTGGAGATTTTTTTTTCTATTTTTATAGGTAAGGGTTGTGTTGATTATCCAAATGTCAAATGCCTCCTCTGTCTGAACTTTATACATTTGTTAGCATTTGCATGTTAATGGTAAAATATGAATTTAAATAACAGCTAGCCTAGATGTCTCTTTTTTCTTCCTTTTTGGTTTGCTTCTTCATATTTTATTTCATCTATCTGTTTATTGTCATTTTCATAATCACTGAATGTTTTTCCTCTGCTGTCCCATTGAACAGTAGCTGCTACAAGACAGTGGCTAATGATGGCAAATGGGAATCTAATAAATTAATAAACTAATGAGAGGGGTCAGTCCTGAGGGAGCTGACACGGCAAGGAACGGATGGGAGTGGAGAAGGAAAACTGAAGAAAAGGCAGATACACTTTTTTTTCTACATTGAGCTGACACAAAGAATGGCTAGCAATAACCATAACCATAATAGGAATATCAATAACTCTCTTGATAACCATCTTGTTATCTCTTACACAGTGGATCAATCCCAAATTACTGAAAAAACCCCACACAGTCCAGGTCAGACATGAATATCAGATGCTTCATCTTTGGAATAAACTTATGAACATGCCTGCACAGAGACTCACAGATATTTAAGTTGGATATTTAACATGAACATCCCTGAACCAGTGAGATGAAATACTTATTTTATTTCAACGACTTATTCATTTTTCAAAATAGGCTACATATTGTGATATTCAGGATTCTAAGTGGAAATTGTTCCTTTTGTATGAAGAAAAATGGCCTGGTTGATGATACAAATCAAAATTATGAACATATTTGTTTTGTAAATGTAGAACCTTATGTTAACTATAATTTAAAGAAAAGTCAAAGATCCCTATGTGCACAACTGTGTTCAGGTACTTTATCATTAGTCATAGAGACAGGCAGGTTTAATGCCACTGCAGAGGGAGATAGACTTCCCTTATATGATGATTTAAGAAGCGTACTTCTAAGTAAAATCTCCATCTCTGTCTTTTTCTTCTGAATGAGTGGTGATGAAAGACTTGAATTGTGTTTGAGGAGGGGAACTCCTTTTTGTGGTGGCGGATTTTATTTGTCAGACAAAGCACTTGGTTTAAAATATAGAGTTTGTGCAATAATTCATTACTTTGTGATGATTTGTTTCACTGTTACAGTTGTATATTTTGGCGCCTTAAAATCCCATGTGGGCTGGATACTTTAGGTGCATGGTACAAAATAAACAATCAATCTATCAATCAATGAAAATGGATATGTATATATATAGAGAGAAAACAAAGGAGATATAGAGGGAGAAAGAGGGGAGAGACAGCAATGACTGTTATTTGGAGTTACAAGCAGTGTGGGAAGGAGTTGAGTTTCGCTCTGCACTTGCCTATGACGGTAAGCTTGGCTGACAAAGTCTTGTCTCCAACCTGCAGAGTGTAGGTGCCCATGTCACTGAGGCCCACACTGGAGACACACAGCATGTGCTTGGTTCCCATCTGCTTCACATCATACTTCCCATGAGAATACTGGATCCGCAGCAGCTCCGCGCCCTGAATCATAAATAAAGCAGACGAGAGGGATCGCTCACAAGTGGTTTATAAATGCAAATGCACAAGAATATAGGTGGTACATCCATACATGTGCACACAAATAGACTTGCTGACAGTTTTTTTTTTTTTTTTTACCAGGAACCACTGCATCTTGGTGTTGGGATCCCTCAGTTCCAGGATGGTGTCAAAGATGACGTTGGTGTCAATCTTGGCGGTGATGTTCTCCAGCGGCTTCAACACCCGCACCATCTGGAGAGAAGTCACCTCGTCAAAATGTCACGAGTCACAACAAGTCTTCTAATCTCATATTTAATCTTGTTTTTCTTCAAACAAGTGGAGTCAGAAGTTTCATTTTCTTCATGCTAGTAGGCTAATCTGCTTTATTCTGACTTGTTTCAACATATTTATACTTCCCAGCAGAAAAATTCCTGAAACAAATGAAACCGCATTGGAAACGAGTGTGGTTATATCATCTCATTGGCAGATTTTTTTCACTTGTTTTGGGAAAAACAAGAGTATGAGACAAAATTAAGACTTCTTTAGGATATTATTTCAGTGTATTTACAGATTTTAAAAGTAGCAGCATGACACTGAAGGATAATCTCTCATAAGCTTCTTGGGTAAACTTTCCATTGGTTGACTTGATTGTTGCTGTGTGTTGCTCTCTTTGTTGACATGGCTGTGCTGTGTGCCATAAACTTCCCTTTCTGTTTCGCTCCTTTGTCTTCTGCTCTATTTTGAGGTGTTTTTCATATCACAACCCGCCCTCTTCTACCTCATCTGATCCTGCGGTGTGCGAACAAGCTCTCCGTGCGACAGGCCCACCTCCACCTCCTCTTTCTTCTTCATCTCCTTGAGCTTCCGGAGGATCCCTCTGAAGTCGGTGAAGCCGTGCTCGGCACAAATCCTCTCGTAGTCCTTCTTGTCAGCTCCAGACAGGATCTTTAACATCTCCTCCTCTGTAGGTGGCTTCCTCTCCTCTCTCTTCTCCACACTCCTGCAGAAGAAGAAAGACCAGAGTGTGTGAGAGATTGTACATGTGTGTGTGCAGAGCATGTAGGTCTGATACTATCTGTGTGTGTTTAATGACAGCTCAAAGCATCTTCCTCGGCCCCACACTGGCACACAATGGATCTCTTTAGATCTTTGTCCTGCAGATACTTTTTGGATGCATGGTTAAAGGGGATTCAGGAGTGGATCATATTAAAGTCCCCCCACACGTTGACAGATTGTTTTGTTTTTTGTTGAGTCCAACCTCAAGGCTTGTGTTCCTACCGTTTCTTCAGCATCTTTTTGAAATCCATCGCTGGATCTGGAAACAAAGAGAGAGCATCTTTCACCAGAAGCACCAGGATAAAATAAAAACGAAGAAATAAAAGCCTCTAGATCAGGGGTCCCCAATCCTGGTCCTCGAGGGCCACTATCCTGCATGTTTTAGATGTTTCCCTCTTCCAACACACCTGATTCAAATGATCAGCTCATCATCAACCTCTGCAGAAGCCTGATAACGATCCTGA
>OMLF01021620.1:0-14021 GCA_900302615.1 Holocentrus rufus | reverse complement strand
GTGTGTGTGTATGTATATATATATATATATATATATATATATATATATATGTGTGTGTGTATATATATATATATAGAGAGAGAGAGAGAGAGAGAGAGATGGATAGATAGATAGATAGATATAGATATAGATATATTGAAATGTGTTAAAAATTGAGAAAGAGTGGGATTTCCTTTATCCAGTCCACCCGTGACGTCATGGCGGAAGTAACGGGCCGCGCCTGTCTGAATCAAGTTGCCAGGAATAAGGTGAAAGAAAAAAAAAAAAAGACTTTAGTTCAGCGATCTCGCCTTCAAAATAAGAGTTTTAAGAGTGAACATGAAGACTGTAAAGGAAGTTTAAGAATTGCTTGAATTTGTGTATAAATAAAATAAAAATTTTAAGCAATGAAGGCAAAAAAAAAAATGAAAATACAGTTATAAAATGATAATTGCTGGATTGAATTCTAAATGCTAAATTAAAGATGCAAAATATAAATGTCTATAAACAAAATGGTCAAAATGAGGTGCAACAGTCTGGACATCACCAGTCAGCGCAAAACAGATTTGGTGATTGTAGATGGCTCAGTCACTGCACTTTCTTACTGACAGTACCAGCTTTTTATAACCCCAGAATGTTGAAATTGATGCCACATTGAAAAGGGTTGTCTTTTTGTATTTTTTGGTATTGGCTCCAATATGTAGGGTGCACTGTACACAGTGAGACCAGTCCGTGGAAAACACAAAATAAGGTGTGTCTATCACCCTAATACAATTGCCTCCCTATCCCAAAAATCACTGAAGTGAAACAAATACCTAATGTATGAAATCCACTGAGGATCTCACAATATCCCTAACTTATTGTGAGTAGTGTAAATAAAATGTGCCCACAACTGAACCAATAAGCCAACAGCCGTCTGTGTAGTCACCTCTGCCTGTGGAGTTGGACAGGGGTGATGCTTTCACCCCATTCTGTTTGTCTGTTTGTTAATGGGATATCTGCAAAGGTTACAATATGATGAGCGTGGAACTTTGTGGAAAGGTTGGTCATGGGACAAAGAAGAACTGATTCACTTTTCACACTGATTGGCCAAGAGGGGGAGTGGAGGTGGGTGTGATTAACTTTTGGTGAATATTCAACACGTGGAACTAGCAGATCTTGATAAAAGCTGAAGTACAAAACCTACTAAGTGTTTTATAGTTCTGGACAGAGGTGGTTTGATTAAATGCACTTTGACATGGGGAGGCCTTATGGAGACGTACTCAGGGCATTATAGTGAACAAGAAGACTAACAAGGATCCTATGGCTGCATGGACTTTACCGGTGTCAGTATGCTGATCTGGATCAAGTCACTGAGGACAATATTTATTTGATTTTTGGGTGACCTGGATGCAGTAACCTCCCAGTGCACATAACACAAATTATGCAAAATGTGGGCACAATTTCATTAAATCGAGACTTTGAGCAATGTGAGAACTTGAGAGCACTGACCAACACAGAACTGATGGAGACACACTGACCTTTCTTTCCTTTGAGCAGCACAGGGTCAATCAACACAACTCCATCTGAGAGAGAGAGAGAGAGAGAGAGAGAGAGAGATTTTCAGTGTGTCTCTATGCAGATCTCTCACTGGGTTCTGCTGGTTTTTGTCTTACTGAACTCACCCACTGGATCCACGAAGCTGCTGTGATCCACATAGTCTCTTTTGGCCAAGTAGACGGCCAGCTGAAACAGCACAGACTCAAACTGCATCAATCTGTTAACTCTCAGTGCAACACACACCAACACTAACACCACACTGCAGGTGGAAACACTGGTTTTAAGATATCAGAAAGTGTAAAGAATGTTTGATACTTCCATTTTAACTCTTCTCAAGTGTGAAATGTTCCATCAAAGACAACAACTGAGCATCGCTCATTACAGTTAATACTACAGCTAATGCTGCTATTTACAACTACTACTACTACTGCTACGACCAGTTTCTCAAGAGCTGACTCACAGATTTGTCGCGGGAGACTTTCTTAAAGACGACATGTTTGGGACTCATGGTGATTTGTTGATGTCACAACCTGCAGCAGAGAGCGTAGCACAACAAGGTAACATAGCATAACATGATGTAACATAACTTATAACCTAATATACCAGTAACTTAAACTTGCAGTATGAACCTTTAAAGCTGTGTGTTATTTGTCTCCCTCTTGTGGCAGTAAACAAGCAGTAAAATCTGCTTGTGTCCATGTGGTGTTTTTATCTGAGCGACAGCACCCAGCATCTTTTTTTTCAGTGCTCTGACGTTTTTGTGCAGCCGCTCCACGTGCTTCTGGTTGAAAATCTCTTAACTTTTCAGGAAGGCACTGGTGTTGTCAGTTTTGTCCCTTTTCAGGCAACCAATCATGTATTAGATAGGGCGGGACTTGTCACCGTGGGACCGACTCGTCACCCAGACGATAGCTGTAACTCCAGATTTCACCCCGAAGATAGTTGTAATCTTGTAAAACAGCAGTTAGAGTGGTGATATTTCATATTTTAGTTCTGTTGTCTGCTGTTCCCTGCCAGAGGAAAGCACTACATGGACACAAGCCCCAATTCACTTTCTAAAACAGAGCATCCTTACGGTGTTTTTTACCTCCGCCAAGAGGTCATGTGTTTGGTCATGTGTCTGTGTGTCCGTCCACAGCTAATCTAACAAACTACTGGGCCTTTCAGCCTAAAGTTCTGACTGTATGATTAAGAACCTCTTGTGGTTGCAGTGATTCAAGGACATTGAAAAACGTTTGTTCTTGCTACTTTCTCTCCCTCACTCCATTCACTGTCTAGCTCGCTTCACCATCGCAGCTTGCTCCCTCCCTCTCTCTCTCTCCTCATATTACTGGACCTATCAGCCTAACACTCTTTTTTTTATCTTGTGTCAGTGTTCACTCCGATGGTGGGTGAATCTGTCAACAAGCGGGGGTTAAAATAGGTTCAACAGCCTGATGCTTCACAACTGTGAAACATGAAGTGTAAAACAGCCGTCACTGTTTCATACGTCAGTGGACTAATTTGTCTAATCTTCTGGGGTCTTTGGACGAGGGACAAGATCAAAGCCATCAAACCCCTCTCACCCTCTCTACAACCAGTTGTGGCACAAAGCAACAACAACTATAGCTCTTCTAGTTAAGATGAAACAGAACTCTGTAACAACACACACCGATCCAAATTAACTCATGGGTTTCAGAGCGCTCATTTGAGAACATAAAACTATTGACTGACCCTGTTCATGGCAAGTTTTGATTTTATGAAATAACTTTTCTATCCAAACTGATTTTCTATATCCAACTAGGTGTTTTTAATAGAAAATGACTCATCTGACAAACATACAGACAGAACAAAGCATATTCACCTGTTATTAATCTGCTATAATAAATAAACAGACTGACCTGTAGTGTGGCTGTTTTGCTGGTCAACGGCAGCAGGTTTATAGTAGCAGATCAGCTTTGTGGGGCTGCATTTATAATCTACCTAGATCCACCTGACACACACACACACACACACACACGCTCTCTCTCTCTCTCGCTCACACACACACACACACACTCACTCAGAGGCCTCGTCAGCTTTCCGTCAGCGTGGTGGTCATTACAGGCCGGACATACAGCCAGCTAATCCTGCAGAAACAACATACACTTCACCTCCAGCTGCTGCTCAGCTCCTCCTCACTGTAAAATTATCAAATTAATTCTCAAGAATTTACAAAATCAAGTCTGAGCCTCTACGACTGAAAACTGTTCTTCCTTCCTGGTTTGTTTCTCTTTTTTTATTCCTCCATTTGGTTTCCATTGAAAAAAAACGAATAAATATAAGTAATAAATAAATAATATATAAAATAAATAAGGGTGCCCGCACTAAGGAAATTTGTAGCACCTCCACTTAGCTGATCAGGGCATTAGATGTGGTTTCATACACAACAGTTATTTTGAAATTCCTTTGACACCTTTGAATCCACCTGACCCAATGCTTTGGGTGAAGTTTTGTCAAAATTGGACCGATGTCCTACGACTTTTATCCTTTATCCATCTGGATGTGGTGAAGGGTCAAAAGGTTTGGTGTCAACACATCAAACTGCCTCAGAACATAAGCAATTTTAAATTTCAAGTTTTATGATTTGCTGTAGCGCCTCCTGATGGAGGTGGATGTAAGGTTTAATTGAAAGTGCAGCTCTCAGTCCCATGTTAAGGTTTTCGGCCAATTTCATCTTCAACAGAAACAGCTGTAATGAAGATGCTTTGGTGTCTAAAAGTTAGTCTTTACATCTAAAGATCAAAACTGTGTACTTCAGTGTCTTTTGGGTTTTCATTCATTATGTAGTTTTAAATGGTCAGTTCTTTGACCAATAGGAAACCTGCAAAGCTCCAAGGAACATTTGTTGACCTTTGACCTCCTTCCTGCTGGCTGCGTGTGAAGCTTCTCACGTTGAGATAAAATCCATCTCATTATTACAACTGGAAGTACTCAGCAGAGCCCAGAGCTCCACAGGCACGATGTCACTGCCAAAACATGACAGTCCACATGTCAGCTTGACTAAGTTTATCACACACACTATCACACCCCCTTTTGGCCAGTCAGTGTAAATAGTGAATCAGTTCCTCCTTGTTACATGAACAACCTTTATACAAACATTCATGCAAATTTATGCATAATTTTTAGAGAAATCCTGCTAACAGACAAACAGAGCAGGGCGAAAGCATCACCTCTCCTTACATTGCTTTATATTTATCACTGGATTTTTTTTCTTTGTTCATCAGTGTATATTTTGGATATTTTATTTATTTTTATTCATTTATTTTTTTTAAATATATTTTTAGATTTAGACATTTTTCATTTACTCTAGATACTGTATGTCAAAGTCCCTGGCAGACGTTTCATTTTGCTGCTGTAACAACAGAATTTCCCCTTGGGAGAGAAATATTCCTAAATGTTGGCAGGTAGAAAATCCATTTGAAGATGAAGACATGGATCAGACACAACACATCAAACTAATCTGATTACTCCGGTTTAACTGTTTATGCTGCAGGTTATCTGAACAGAACAGTTCAGAGCGGCTGTGACAAAACTCTCACTTCATTTCTTCACATTTCTCTGCTGATTATTTCTGTGTTATTGTTGTTGGCTACAGTCCTGCACATGCCTTAAACAGCCTGAATGTGAAACTTTATTTATAACAGGTTATTGACATTATGGAAGCATTTTGTTATGGTTACATCACCAGTTTAAACAGGATCGGAGGCTCTAAATGCCTTGTTGTCAGACTCAGCAGTCTGCCTGCTGACTTCAGCAACACTAATCAGCCTGAGGAACAGCTGAACACAACACCTGACACACACACAAACACACACAGTGGGAGTGGCTTGCTCAAAGGCACTTCAGCAGCACACGGGCAGGGCAGGCAGATCAGTAGTCTCATTTAAAACAAAAACTTAAATCCGGTCAAATTCCAGTTGAAGACTGAGTAGATCTTGTGATAAAAACACGTTCCTGTGTTAGTTTGTGTTCTGCGAGTTGAATGATGACAGAATCTCTTCAGTATTAAACTGCTTGTCTGTTTACTTTCTTTCTTCATTTTGTGCCCTCAGCCAATGAAACTCGTATCTGCAGCAGGGGGCGGAGCTCCGAGCTGTCAGTCACCTGCACACACACTGCTATTGGCTCCTTTCCTCTGTGTGTGTGTGTGTGTGTGTGTGTGTGTGTGTGTGTATACCTGGTATTTGTCACGTTGTGAGGACCTCAAACTGTTTACGTAGTTATGTTGTGGGGACTCGCCTCCCTTATGGGGACAAAAACCAGGTCCCCATAACACAAATCATTCATTTTAGGGTGAACGCTTCGGTCAAAAATAAGGTAACTTTAGGGTTAAGGTTAGGGTTAGGCACATAGTGGTTATGGTTAGGGCATGGCTCTAGGAAATGAATGTAAGTCAATTTAAGCCCGAAAATGATATAACACAACGTGTGTGTGTGTGTGTGTTTTCCTTCAAACGTACACACCACAGCTTCAGTGTGTGTTCAGAGATGCTTCAGGACACATGGTTTTGTTTTGTCTGCTGTAACACATGACACACTCCTTTAGGAAAACATCACATCAATAACTTAATAACAAACCTTAACATTAGATTCTCGGTCAATATGAAAATCAGTAATATTTGATAAAATTATTTAGCAATAAAACTGCCAGTGTTTTACAACATATTAGGAAATTGCACTATCTATATAGATATGTTCTAACTTCTAATTTGTCTATTGGCCATTGCTTTAATGTGCTGCATTTATTTTTTCATTGAAAAGCACCTTGAACATCATGTTGAACATCCTCTATAAAGTGCTCTATATAGAGATCATTTTTTTAAATGTGAGGTTGATTAAATCATTTGAGAATGTTAAGGACAAAAAATCTTTTAGTTTTTCTTTCCCGTTTGAATTATCGATAAAAGCGCCTGATACTGAAGATTTCTCTAAATCTTTAGTTCACTATATGATGCATTTTCCTTCATCCTGAGAGCTTCTAATTCAAAGTTGATAAAAAGTAAAGAAAACCCTGAAAATCGTCCCCATTTTTGAGCATTGAGTTATTTCAAGTGGAACTGCCCCTTTAAAACAAGCTAAATTTAATGAAAAAATGCGAACACAAAGATTGGTTTCCACAGTTTTATAGTGTGCAGACATGGCGCACATGTACAGAGGAAGATTCATATACATTTTTAACTTAAACTTTACAATCTTCTGCTGTTCCCAGAGGGGAGGGGCAACCAGCCAGCCAGCCAATCAGCAGCAGCAGTCACCTGTTATCCTCCAATGAAAACCACAGAGGGGGGAATCAACAGTGAAGTCTCTCTGGCAGCAGGAAGCATCACACAAGTCTCCAGTAAACCAACCAGACACTGAACTGGTTTCCATTACAGCTGAGGGGGAAAAAATACTGAAACAATGAAACAATTCAACTCAGATTTCTGAATCTTTGACTTCAAATCATGTAGAATTAATTGAATTTTAAAACTTCAAACACTTAAAAGAGTCTCAGTGCCTCTTACACCAGCTGGTTGTCGAAACACTGGCATGTCATGAGTCTGTGGCCCAAGGCGGCCATTTTGGATGACAAGAAATACACTTAATTATACACACAGTCCTGTAAATCTCATGAAAACAACCAGACAAAACGTGTCAGTTTGTCACATTAAAGGTCCAGTGACTGAAGTTCTTAAAACTCCACAGAACAAACAGCTTCTGATCAATACCAATTATTGATTAACTGGGATTTCTGTCCAAGAGGCTATCAAATGAAATAATGTCTGGGAAGCCCTGAGATTAAGGGCTGTGCCAATAAACTTAACAGATTAAAGGGGAATGCCACCCATTTTTCATCGGGGAGTTCAGCGAACCTGTTCTGCTTCTTAAAAATACAAACTGGAGAATTTAATTCAATTTGTTTTGTGACTGGGTGAAAAAAAAATTAAATGTGGGATTTTTTCTGCACCTAAACAAGGTTTAAAATTCTGAGTCAGACCAGTTGGCAAGCTAGAATGTAAACTTCATTTTGCTGTGATGACGGTTTAGGATCTTATTTCTATTTATCTGCATTAGTGGTCGAATTATTTCATTATTTCAGTTTACTCTGATTCGTGCAGCGAGGATCTTTGTGATCTTTGCAAATTCAGTCGTGACAAAACGTTAACAAAAGTGCAACAGTACAGTCCAACGCAAACTGAAGTCTAGTACGCTGAGCGCCCATTGTGCCGCGCAGATCCAAGCAGTTTAATTTCTTCTAAGTGCAACAAAGGTTTGAACCGAAAGGCCAAAAGGTGAAGACAGGCGACGACGGACATGATGTCATCTGAGGGAGTCAGCCTTCAGCGTCGCACACATGAACATATTTAAAGCTGCTACATGCAGTTTAACCATCAAGGCGTCACTGTCAGGTTTGTGCTGCCACCTCAGTCTGACAGGAAAGCCTCTCTCTCCCAGCAGTGGTATTGTCACCACTCAAATACATTTCCCATCAGCCCTGGTGCTTCCTGCCCCTCCCCTCCCCGAAGACGATCAACATGATGGAAATGACACTCAGCGTTTAGTTCACAACTGCTCCATCATGCAGATTTCCAAAGGCCTCAGGCAGAGACTTCACCTTCTGCTGCGTCTGTGATCAGTGTCATTCTTTAAAAATAAAAATTCAGTGCTAAGAGGATTTCAGACATTTGTACAGTCGAACAAATACAGGACCTGCAAAGAAAACTAAACTATAAAAGCGGTTTGCTTTGATTCAGGCCGAGTACAAACACCGTTTTTATGTCAAATCGTTTTCCATCCAAACCAAAACACTGAAAACACTTTGTTTCCACCTCCGTTGTGCCCGTTTTTGTCGCTGCGCCACGACATTCTAATCGATCCACCGGGCAGATCATTTTACACAAGCTTGTTTTTGGTGGTTTTGGTGGCGACAGAAGGACAAAACACAGAAAATAAAGCAGATTTCAGAATTCCCCATGTGGCTGTGGACTTTGCAGTAAAGCAGAAACGTGCCAACAAAACTGACATCCGGAGCTGCTGGGAGACGAAACAGACCCGAACGAATCACAAAGATCTGCTCATCGTTCATTAAAGCTTGACAATTTGAACGTGCAGGTTTCTTGCAGGACTGCTGAATGCTGTGGGTCTGGTCCATCTGGTTTACAGTGACTGAACAGGATTAACTGATGGAAACATGACATGCAGCAGCTTTAACGGACTTCAGCGACGCAATCTGTTTCAGGAAGTGGGGACTTCGGCTCCCCAGACCGCCAGATGGTTCCAGACTCTTCTGTGGTTCACTTGCTCAGCTCGGAGTTCACTAGCCATGTGACTCAGACCAGGTCTTGAGATTCCCCCAGCCACTATTCTAACAGAAGTGTTATACAGAGTTAATATAATTATTATTGTGTTGAATTCTCTATTCTGATTGGTCAATGAAGTCATTCAGTCCACTGCTTTGTCATAGTCCAACCTGAAGAGTCTGAACCCTAAAACGTTTCCATGTGGATCTTCAACACTGTAGAATATATTCATTTTAAGATGCAAGACCACGGCTTCAAAAAACTGGTCTGGTGAAGTCGTGTTCTGCTGGTTTTGAGTCACATGGCTGGATGTGCACATGCTCAGACTGAGTCCCCCCCTCCTCCCCCAGGCGGCGTCTGCAGCGTCCTGCCTCAGTGAAGTCTGAAGGATGACGGGCAGCTTCCTGTCAGCTGGTTTTCCTTCAGGCCAAAACACAGAGGGTTAAAACTCAAACTGGGAGACGACGGGACATTAAAAGCCTCTAAACCAAACCATGTAAAACGTACGCGTCGGATTCAAGCCGTTTTTAAAAGACTATCCAGCTCTGTTCAAATCAACATGAAGGCAAAACAACAGTCTGAGGCTCCGTTCAGGCGTCGGTCACAGAACCACCTGTGCAGATGTCAAGATATCGATATATAATTAGTTTCCTTCTGATTCGCCGTTCCTTTCGTCGTCCTGAAGCAGGGGGCCGTCCCTTCAGCCTGACCACTTCCTCCTCCGCCATTTTGTGTCTCCGTTTGAACTAAACCCAACAGACACAAAATGGTCGCCACAACACGGACGCTGCCGTCGGGTGAGATCGGTCTGTCGCCGCATTGAGCGACGACAGACGCCGACCGCCCGGCTGGGACAACCGGCCGATCGCACGCCTCAACACCCCAAAGACAGAAACGTTCGAGCCCCGCCCACAGGGGTTTGACAGACAACCCCCGCCGGCCAATGTCTGCGCCTCGACCCCTCCCCCCCCGCGGTCTGGACTGCCGGCCGGCCGACAGCGTCGGGCCGTGACGGAGCTTCGGCCGATCACATGTCAGACCAGAGCACGGCCTTGCTGCCCTTCTCCACGCTGACGACGAAGGCTCCTGACGGCGACCACGACACCGAGTTGATGGCAGAGCTGCAAGCAAGAGAGGAGAGACGTCAAGGCAGGAAACAGGAAGCACCACTGAGGAGCTGCAGCAAGTAAACAGCAGTTTAAATTCTTCTTCTTCTTCTTTAAATTCTCTAAACTCTTTTCCAGGACTGTCTGACGCCTGGAGGCACCGGACAGTCCTGGACACCCTGGACTTTGAGGTGTGGTTCTACCTGTGGTTCTTGTCCAGGGCTCGGTCCACTTTCCCCGTCAGGACGTTCCAGACGTACAGTGTCCCGTCCGCCGAGCCTCCGGCCACGTAGCTGCCGTCAGGACTGACAAACACACACAGGTTCACATTCATTTCTACTCAACATCCTCACTGTCTGAACAAATGGACACATTTACTTTTCTGAATGTGAAGCCACTTTGCAGCTTTGTGTTTGAAAAGTGGAAAACAGGTTTCTACAAAACACTCAAACCACAAAAGGTTGACACACGTGTGTGTGTGTGTTTGTGTGTGTGTGTGAGAATGCGGTGTGTTGGACCAACCTGAATGCGACTCTGGTCCAGTCCGCTCCACACTTGAAGCCCTGGGCGCTGAGCACAGAAACACACAAAGTTACATTACATCACACACTGACCAACAGGCTGAACACATTCATCTGCTCTGAAAAGCGTGTTTCCCCTCAGCAGACCGCCTGGTAACATGGAGGTTCAACACAGTTTAGACGAGCCCACCTGAAGGTCTGCCTGACGGCATTGGTGCGCAGGTCGATGATCTTGAGCAGGTCGTCTCTGGAGCAGGTCAGCAGCTCGGTGCGGTCGTGGTTCAGGTCCAGGGATGTCACTTTGCCCTGCAGCTCCAGCTCCCTGACTATACTCTCCGCCCTGAACGCAACACACACACACAGGCAGGTTAACATGGAGTTATAACAGACACACACACTTAATCTGTCCTCACTGTCGGCGGTGCAGGTTTTATTTATCTCTGAGGGGCCCGTCAGACTGGGGCAATGAAAATTAAAGTTCCAAATCTGAGCGAATCCTCCAAAATGACATTGAACATCTGCTGCTCGGTGTATTTTCACTTTATATCATTTTCCAAGTGAAGCTGGCTTCACATGGTGCAGCTGAGATGCAACTTCAGCTCCATGCAGCTTCGAGTTCCAGGCGAACCGTCCAATGAAAATTATAAATTCGGTTTGCATCATCAGTTGTAATGTTCCATACAGGTTTGTTGACATAGCAACAGTCAAAGTTTCTCTTGCAACCTGCAACTAATTGCATAGATGTTGCATTGTGTGAAGCCAGGCTAACAATTCAACATTCAAACCAACTACAGTATTTCAAAGAGGACAGTGTGGAGGGAGCGAAGTTCATGTAAATGTTACTGGGTGACAGGACTGATCAAAAAGACCACTGACGGCGCTTCTAGTGTTATCAGATTCATTGTGCGGTATGAGGCTGTTTTGAGAAAGATGGGATCTCTGCACAAAGTCAAATAATTCCACACCGCCAACATTTCAACTCTGTGCTTCTCTCATTGATGTTTACTGCTGTGAATCATGGAAAGCGACGATTTGTAAAGACAGAAATTATACTGATCTCATCCTCATCTTGTTCAGATTTTGATCAGGCATTTTGCAGCACATCCCAATCATATAAAAACGTTACGATCAGGCCGCGATCACTGATGTCGGCTCAGAACATCCAGACCTTTTAATGATACTCAACTTCACCTTCTGACTTTTCCATAAACATGTTAAATATTGTGGTGATGTGACAGGGGTTTATTTTGAACAGACACTCACCTGATGTCCCAGAAGCGAATTTTCTTGTCAAAATGGCCGCTCATGACGCACTGCTCCGTGCAGACGATGTCGTTGCAGCTGGAGCCGGCGAACACCGTCTTCATACCTGTGAGGACGAGACGGCAGCTCAGAATCCACAGTTTCGAAAAAAAAAAAAAAAAAAAAAGCAGTTAATTTGGCTGCATGATTTGACTGGTTCAGGGTCAGATTTAATCTCCAGACTCCCTGCAGGTGATCTGCTAGTGACACCCTGTGAATCGACCAATCACGTACAGATTTTGCTGCGGAGGTCCCACAGTTTGAGCGTCCGGTCATAGCTCCCAGAGACGATGCGGGCGTTGTCCAATAGGAAGCGAGCTGACAGCACCTTCCCACTGTGGCCTGTCAGGGTGTGCTGGAGGATAAAACACACACACACACACACACACACAGACCACAGTACAGTACACACAGTACCAAGAGGTTAATATTCATGTATCTACTGAAAGTTAAACTGTAAATTCTCTGTTGTGTAACATGAAGCTCCACTGCATTTTCTTTAAAAATGTTTAAATGTTTTCTGAAGGGAATTCTATATGAACACATTTTATATAAAAAGATAAATAATCAGTTTTCAAAATAAAGTGACCTGTACTTTGCTGCTCAATACTATTTTCCCATTTTGTTTTACATTCTTCTGGTCATTGAGACTCTAACTGTAACTACAGTCCTGAAGCATTTGAATAAAGAAGCACTGATAAGACTTTCAATACCGATACAGAGCTCCTGATTGATCAGGATGGATCGAGTCCGAGTGATGGACTGAATCAAAGTGCTGATGCGATCCATTACTGAACAGTTACTTGGACTGATAGTTTGAGGCCACTGGTTAATTTAACGGAAATACAAATTTTTTGTTCTCCTCCATGTGAGAAATCCAGCTTTCTGCCTAAAACGCTGAAAATAGACAGTTTGTTTCATCTCAGACATGTTGGCAGCAGCTGATATCAGTCGTGGTCTCAGTAAAAGTGTGAGATCACCAGCCAAGCTCCGCCCCAGAGCCTGACGCTCCGTGCTGATTGGTTCTGTTGGATGACCGTCACCACGCCGAGCCAGCAGGATCTCTTACAGACTCTGTGATGTCACATCCTGTGTGTCAGCGGCCCCCTGGGACCAGCACTGCTTCACTAGAGCATGATGGGTAGGAGAGCAGAGGGCCGCTGGGAGCCAAAGCGGCTGCTGAGGCGGAGATCTGGGCTTCAGACCTTTTACATCACATCATCGACCAGCACGTTCACTTTCTGTGGAGCTGAGCGAGTGGGAAGCTCTGTTGATGGGTCAACGCCACGGGTGGAGCCTCAGACCCCGCCCACAATCTGTCCGCCCTGTCACTCTCAGTGTTTTGTTTTTTTCGGGAACTTGAACAAGGAGGCTAAGAAACTGTCCCATGTTCTCCACAGTTTGAAGATCAACGCTGTTTGCTGAATGAATGTTTAGTTTTTTTGTCTCGGGCTGTTTCAAAGACTCGAGAGAAACATTTTAAAAAGACAGTTGTTTTAGGGAGCATCCACCTTTTCCTGTTTGGATCTCCTGGATTTACAACCTGCTTGATTCCCATTCAGAGAGTTTTTTAACCTCTGGAGCAGATCAACTTGAACGATAAAAGCTCGTATCTCCACGCTCACCTTCTCTGAGCAGAGCTTTACACTAACGCTGCATTTTGGGTCGTAAATGAGGATTTGTGGGGTCAAACTGGACTGTGTTGTGTTTCGTGATGCGGACTCACCCTCAGCCTGTAGTCGTCTACAGTCCAGATCCGACTGGCAAAGTCATTGGAGGCAGCCAGCAGATAGGAGCCCTGACAGAAAACACACATACACACACACATTATTACACTGCAGCAAACCTGCAGATACATTAACAACATGGAGACTGAAAACACACTGTAACATGCTCACCAGGTGCAGATACACAAAAAACAAAGGTGGTCAAAATAACGATGTGAGCAGCTGCACACAGACCTGCTCACTGTGATCAACATTTACTGAACTAAAACTGTTCAGAAAAAAAGCAGACGAACATTTAAGTCTCATGTCATGTCATGTCAGTCAGTAAAGTCAGTCAGTAAAGTCCAAACTCAAATCCACAAAATGAAAAAACTATTTTAGAGCATAAAAGTAATATGAACTGTGGACTTACAGCGCTGTCAAACTCGATGCTGGTGATGCCAGCGTTACTGCCCGTCAGAGCGCCTTTCGACTCACAGCGACCTGCACACACACACACACACACACACACACACACACACACACACACACACACGCACACACACAC
>OMLF01021619.1:21577-43397 GCA_900302615.1 Holocentrus rufus | reverse complement strand
CGAGAGCAGTGACGGCGGCGGCGGCACCATCCGTCTGTCCCGGGACCGCGCGCTCTTCTCCGAGGTGCCGGTCACGTCCGAGGTGCACTGCCTGAACGTCGGGCTGAGCCGCATCGCCCTCACCGCCTCCTCCTGCATCACCGCCCTGCGACCCCGACGCAAGGCCAGAACCAGAACCTCAGTCCAGGAAAACCCAGATGACGTACTCTAAGCAGCTTTGTTCATGCTGTTCCAATCTTGTTTTTGTTGTTGTTTCTGTTGTTTTTGAAAAGCACTGCTGACAACAACGGACCACAGAGCTGCAATAATGGCAATACTATCAATACTATCGGTGAACAGTACTATCAAATCTCAGTCAAACTCAGAACTTCTACCAACTTCACTAAAACTATCTTCATTTTCAACACTATAACTACCAACATGACTACAGCTACTATTTACCTTTTTAACACGATAACAAGTACTACCAACTTTATATTCTTCTGTATTCTTCTTTTTATTCTTCATTTTCAAAACTGTAACAACTTCACTGAAACTAGTTTTTATTTTCAACACAATAACATCAACTACCAACTTTAATATACCTGCTTTCTTCATTTTCAACTCTATAACAGCTTTTACCAACTTCACTATTAGCTGTTATCTTCAATAACAACAACTACCAACTTGAGTACAGCTACTATTTACATTTTCAGCTCTGTAACAACTGCCACCAACTTTACTGTCACTATTATTTTAAATTTCAACACAGTAACAGGTTCTGCAATCTTTGCTTCAGCTATTTTCACAGCTTTCTTTCTGCTCGCTGTCAGCTGTCATCAGTGTCAAGCCCCGCCTCCTCCTCGTTGTGATTGGTCTGTCGTCTCTTCATCGTTGTGATTTGATGGTCCAGGTCATGCAGTCTGAACTTCTTTCAACTGTGGAAAAGCGCTTTGTTTGACCTTAGAAGCAGCCAGGCATTGTGTGGTTTTTTCCAGTTCGATGGCTTTCCATTCGGTCAGCAGCTGCTAATCTTTAACTTTGATCTGAAAAAAAATGTCGCTCACGATTTGAAAAAAAGAGGAAGAGTGTCAACAGGATATAAAGGCTATTGAATGTCCCTGAGCGTCTCTGTTAGTGTTTGAGTTCAGTAGGTTCGCTCTGAAGCAGAAGGGAGAGAGAAAAAGGGAAAAGCAAAGTAAAAATGAATGGACCAAAAGAATGAACGAAGGTCCTGAATCCACCAGATTTCTGTGGCGAGCTTGTCTGATGCTAAGCACCATCTTGGAATTCAAGTTTGACATGCAGAGCAACGTGGCACCAACAATCAAGGGAAAAATGGACTGAAAATAAATGCTCTGATTTTGCAGACATTTTACGAGTGATCAATATGTATCACTCTGAGACGAGCAGCACCTTAAGAAAGCTTGGTGAAAATGTTTTTCTTGAATATATATACAGTGTGGACAGGTATGTTCTTGGATTTCGATAGCCAGTAGACAACAGAAACACAGAATCTTACCCAGTTCACTTCCACACTTTTTAAAAAGGGATGTCAAATGACGAACGTGAACAAACTCAAAAAGACAGCATGAGGAAACACTTCACCAGCACATGAACAAACCTCAGTCCCTTACGTCTGATACACATCCTACATTTCTAGCCTTTGAAAAATAGCATTTTTTCTGTTCTTTTTCTAGATGTTCAGTCAGTTTAGTTGATTGCAGAAATAAATAAATGAACAAATGTAATGTATCCACTTGGTACAGAAAACAGCATTTTTTCTGTCTGCAGAGACCAGCAGTGTGTTGTGCTGCAAAACACTGTAAAAGGAAAAATCCCCCTTAGATGCTTTTTCCACTGGTCAGTCTGTTATTTTGTGATGAAGTGGTGTAGTTTATGTTTTTTGATGAACTCACTTTCCCACAACGTGCCAACGTGCAGTTAGTGATTTCTTACATTTCCCACAAATGCATTCCCACACCCTACCCCCAATTGCATGCAACTTGGAGTTCTAGGCAAAACATCCAATGAAAATTAAAAATTTAGTTGCATCAGCATTTGGAATTTTCCACATGGGTTTGTTGACATGGCAACAGTAAAAGTTTCATTTGCAACCTGCAGCTATTTGCATGGAAGTTGCATTGTGTGCAGCCAGCCTAACAGTGTTCAAGTGTTTTCGGGGGATTTTTCCTTCAAGTAGTCCATCACATATCTCTCAAATATGCAGACAACATGTTGGGAACATTTTCAGTGTTTAGTACTGTTAGTTTACAGATATTAACCTTGATGTGGATTTCTACTAAGATCAGATTTGATTGGATCACATGAGGCCTTGAACCAAGAACAGCCCCTACAGACTTGGCTGGGCTGTGGCTAACATGATTCTAGCCTGATTTTACCCTCAGGATTTAACAACCTCGCTTCTGACTTTTAGCCAACTGGCACTTTTCAATAGGACGGACGAATGGAAATTACTGCAGCCCCTCTGTGTATGAAATGGATCCTGTGCTGAATGAAGGACGGACCGTGTAACCTACAGGAATGGACTAAACTAATAAACTGAACTGAACAAAATCTACGTTTGTGGCAACCAAGGAACTTGGATGCATTTTGGGCATCAGCGCCGCTTGACTGTTAAGCTGGCATCTCCATATCTTTGTCTCATTTCAAATTAAAAGCCTGGCCAGTGAGGATGATCTTACTGTCACATGGACTGAAAACTACCGCCCATGGATTAGTGGGCTGGTAACATTTCCATTTTGGAGTGTATTCAACATGACCACCAACTTATCCAGAAAATTCAAATGTGTGGATTTTCAGTTAGAGACATTTAGCAGTGCACCAGATCTGGTGCAACTATTTCTTGTGTCATAATCTAGGCTGAGATTACATAGGACTTTACAATTTAGTCTGTAATTCCAGCCAAACCGACTCCAAACAGATAGCAGGGACAGAGGATGTCGGAAAGCTTCACGACTGAAACTGGAAGATTGTAGTTTTATTGTTGCACATGATATATAAAAAAAGACTAATTTCAATCTAAGGTACTAGACGAGATTGATTATCTAAATCTCTACTATGCTGATTGTCTCTTTGTATTTAAATGATATATATGATTATAGGGCTAACACTTTGGTGTGATGAGTTATATGGGATGCAGTACAGCTTGAAATTAGTTGCAGATATCGCTTTTTGGTGATGGATCAATTGCGCCTTTTACAGTGGAATATTTTTGAATATTATTTTGAATATTTTGATTTTGATTAAATGTGTCAAGAGCAGAGGAACTAACAGGTGGCATGAATGGAAAGTGAGATGGGCGGCTCTTTGGGGCTTTGAAGGTCTGAACAACAGATGAATCACAGACTCGGGGCTTGGGACTTTTACTGGATGGATAGATAAATGTTCTTATGAGGCCGTGATCAGACAGCAGCTTTTTTCTCCTGTTCAGACACAAAACTAAGTTTCAGTGGTAAATGAGTTTAAACTGAGGATAAACTAAAGGGTAACAATGAAAATAAAATAGACTGAGAAAATGGATCAAGAAAGTTCGATATTCCTCTGCTTGCTAAGATGATAATGAGTCTATTCTCCAACAGAGGATGTGCTGAAGTCAAAGCAAAACTGAACTTTGGTAGAGTGTTGGTTGTTTAGTTCCCTGGACGAGATCTGAGTCCACGTGGAAATATCCTCATTAGTTGCTCCAGGGCTGCTAATCCAGAATACTGGATTTGTATCTCTCCATTCACTTCCATTTTTTGCGAAAAATAAACAACTCTTTTCTTGTTAATTTCCTGTTTGAATTGGAAAGTAGATCCAGCAGGTAGCATCTGCAGGTAACGTCAGCATTGTAATCTTATGCCAGGAAGAAAATGACTCAATAGTACTTCCACAAATCATTGTAATTACATGACATTGTAATTGCACTCGTTTATGTACTAAATTTCTGTGGAAGCGCTCTGGACTTCGACAGCCATGCTGGATGGAGATACAATTCCAGGATTCTGGGTTAGCAGCCCAGGGGAGCAATTAACTTAGATCACATCCAGGAACTATACAACCCAACACTCTAACAAAGTTTAATTTTGTTTTAAACCTAAGAGACTGATTTCAGGGTCCACCCTGTTCCCTCCATGTAACCGTTCGCTGTAACATTTGACACAAATGTGATTAAGAGAGCATCTCTGGAGACAAATTGTCCATAAACGCATTAAAAATATTATTTACTGCACACATATTATCAGATTACACATTTGTGTTAGTATACCATCAGTGTGGACATTCTTTTTATTTTTAGATTAAGGGAATGTAGGAGATGTTTTTTGTTTGGATAAAAAAATAATGAGGGAACACGGGACCTTCAGAATGTAAATTCACTCCACTCCAGAAGGCACAGGGCGGTTTAAAAAGCATCCTGTGTGATCACAGCCTTTTACAGCATGTAGTTTCAAGCAGACTGATTTGTTAAGACGCCTTCAGACTGTGATGATGGGCAAAGTTTAATGGGAACCAGGGAGCTGGTCAGTCTGGGTTTTCTCCTGATTTTTAATTTCATCTATGTTCACATGAACTTTTTGCCACTACTGAGCAGTGCCTTCTACTTGTAGCTGCATGATGATAATCACAGTAAAAACAACCTCTTGTGTATCATTGCTGTGTTCTGCACTTCCTAACATGTTTAAAGCTGCGCTCGGCAACTTCGCACTTTGGTGGCCACAAGTGGCTGCGAGATACGACTGAATTTTCTAAAGTTTGAAGGACTTCATTACCCACAAATCATGTGTGGTGAGGTCACTAAACTAAATGTCCTCTTCTTAAGGCCAAATTATACTTCTGTGCTGAAGTGTCACTGTAGCGACACCATACTGTCTTACGGTGATGTGAGCATTTATAGTTCTTTGAGAGTCTGTGTCATACTGAGCTGATCTCTCAAACACCGGACAGCAGAGTCAAGATTTTATTAATTCTGCACTTATGAAGCACAGACAATGTTTACATTATCTGAAACAGAGTTCACTCTCAGACCCACTGGCGGTGTCCAAAGCCATGTTCTGGGATATTTCTCACCATGAATTCAGTGACATCTTGTATAATTTGGGGATGAGTTGGCAACATCAGAACAGATTTGTAAACCTCCTCACTTCAAGCAGGTTGAAGGTAGATGACAACCAGCATCATGTTGTCTTCATTCTCAGTGGAAATCAAGCAGTACCAAGCCGTCTTACAGAAAAATCACAGACCTTCTGGTCTTAGGTTGCCCAGTTACATTTAGGTGAGCTACATGTGAGCTCTGCAGGCTGCACAGGAGCCATTGACACCTACAGCGTGGCTACAGCAGCGTTTTGACACAGATTAACCTTCAGTGTGTGTGTGTGTGTGTGTGTGTGCAGGAGGGAGAGGTGAGGGATGGAGCGCTTGCCTAGTGCAGCTTTAAGGAGTGATTTGAAGTTGTAATGGAAACCAGGCGAGTCGTGACTGCCTCGACCAGGCGGCCCCAGAGAGACTCTCACTATCTGATGGATTAACGGCTGTTATTTGATCCAGCTCTGCTTTATACTCACATGGCTCTGCTCTTTAAAAACATGTCATTTTCAACACATCTGGGTGTTTAGTTCAGGTCATGTTGCATATTAAGTCACAGCATAAAAAGTTCTATTTTCTCACTGACATCCATGCATTTTTGAAACTCTGCCATTGAGTTTTAACAGTTTCTGTGGGCTGGAGCTTCATGAAGCAAACTCAGCAGCAGGAGAGCTCTCACTTCAAGGAAGAAAAACATTAAAGTGGCAGTAATGTGTCTTCCTCCGAGCAGCTGCAGCACGTTAACAAAATGCACTGCTGTTGACATATTAACGAGTTATTCAAACCTGTGTTTTGACATTTACTGATTTTTTTTTTATTGATGCAAACACCGTGGAAACATCTATATCAGTAACATTTGATATTAAAGGTACCATCTCGTTCAGTTACTTCAACTCAGTTTTTAAATATGATATGGGTCAGGGTAAGAGTAATGTGCTCCATTGTGTTTTAAATATAAACACGGTTCAATTAATAAGGTATTTATTGAATCAATGTCACAGTACTGAACTCAAATTGGCCGACAGCAAGTGGAAACTCTCCAGTTCAAACACTGCAAACTGGGCTGATTGGATGGATTTCAGTAACTCTTTAGCAAGGGAACCAATCAGGAGCAGGTCCAGAGTGATGCGTTTCCTGGAGTTTGTCTGAAGCTGCCCAGAAGAAGGGTCAGCTTTAAATTTAATCACTCAACAAAAAGAAACATTTTAACAATTACTTGATGAAACATCTTTGATCATATGTATGTAATACAGTACATTTTGGATTCCTATAACAGGTCCCCTTTAAATAAAAAAAAATATTCATGAAGTTATATGGTAACTTAATATATATGGTAACTTGGTGAGCCAAAAGAAACTCAGCTTGACCTTTTATCTCACAAACATGTTTTCATTCACAGACACATGCATGTGTTGAAAATGACACGTCAGGATGCAAACTGCTTATTTATGCTTTATGATGATGATGATAAGTTTATTTATTGTGGTGCAGTTTTATATTCTTGTAATCTGTGTCAAACTCTAAAATGTCACTTTTGTGGAGGTGCATTTTTTCCTCGAGGGTGAAGCAAGTGTTTCTCAGTCAGCAGTCAGATGTGTTTCAGGAGGTTTGGTTATCAAAGAGATCATGTCTCTTTTCTCCTGCTGATTTGAGTTTGGTAGGGAAAAAATACTTATGTGATTAATCAGATGATTTGTATTGCTGCCGCACTTGAAGATGATTGGTTAAATAAGGCCATGAATTGATTCAGTATTAAATCTGACAGAAGGCTGGGGACAGAAACAGGACTGAGTTCAGAACATGGTGAAAATCTCTTTTCTTTCTTTTCTTTATTCTCAAATAATAAAAAACTCTCATACATTTATTACATCCAACCTACTAAATGCAATTTCATTTTACATTTAGTCCTGACAGATCAGTTTCGCATTAGAAGTGATTAAATCCAGTTTATCATCTCTGGTATCAAACAACACAAATACATCTTCATTTCTAAAAACGTACCAGGATAAAAACAATTGTTCTGTTCTGTTCTATTCTGTGGCTTCTGTAGTAAATGTAGATGTATGAATCTGTAATGTACATAAATCACCTAATGACATGACAATAAACTGGATCAGATCAATTAATGTTTTTCTTTTCTCATCAATTATTTCTCTGAGCTATATACAATTATTTATGAAAAAAAAGAAAACAACCCTAACAACAAGAAAATGTTTGTATTTATCCTGTTGAAGAAATATGATCATTATCATCACTTTATCTTTATATGCAACAAAATGATACTGTTTAATTAGTAATTGTGCATAATGATGATAATACAGAAACAACTCTCCTGAGAATGTTTCCAGGTATTAAAGTGCAATGAACTCCATCAAGTTCAGGAGCTCTTACTTTGAAAGCGTCATATCCGTTGACTCAGTGTTTTCGGATGTGACGAAAACACATCCGGTGCAATTAGTGAACCGGATATGAAAAGTGTACCGCGACATCTTGGAAGCAGAGACACAAAAATAATCTCCCTGTGTATTTTTGTGCGTATTCTGTTATAATAATACGTCTCGCTTCCGTGGGCATAGGTGTGAAGTAATTTAAATAGTCTGGATTATTGGCCCGTGTGAAGCTGTATGCTAGCTAGCCATGGAGCCGCCGGACAGCAGCGACGAAACGACAGCGAGCAAAACTTTTCACTCTCAGACGACGCTGATAATGCAGGTTGCGGTTGAATCGGCCGTCGCTGTGATGCTGGAGGTTTTGGGAGAGGAGAGGACAGACCGTGCGGAGTGGCAGGTGAGTCGACCGAGTCCAAAACTACCGGTTCCGAGCCTGCTTTTGTGTCTGGAAACATACGACAGCAACTTCACCCAGACAGAGAGACGGAGAGAGCTAGGAGGGAAATCCCGCTGTCACTTCCGCGTTCGCTGGACGCCGTTCAAGGCAGGCAGGACAAAGTGACACAAATACGGCGTTAAACCTGCATATTATTATTGCTGATTATTGTTTAAATTGTTGATTTGAAACACTGCTTAGTCACAGTTAACACAGTGATAACACCGCACGAAGCAGACTTTTCTTCTCCTACGGAATAACCGCTGTCATGACCTTAATTCTACTAAAGCGCGCCCTCTTGTGTGTAATGGCTATAATACAAAAACAATTCCCAACTTCTGTACTGTCCGAAAGAATGGGCTCTCAGTTTAAGAGCAAAGACAGGGAAATAAGAAACAGCTTAAAGCAACATTAAAGTACTGGGTTGTTAAGTTGGCAGGATGTGATCTGATTCCACGTGGTGGTGAAATATCCTCATTAGTTGCATCAAAATTACCCAAATGACACTTTTAGCACATAAATGAAGGTGAAGAAAGTGGATTGTGCCGATATAAAAACAACATACAGTACCAATTTTTTGAGGATATTAAGCACATCTTTTGTTTTTATTTATCTGTTTGAATTGGAAAATTGATCCAGAAGGTAGCATCTGCAGGAAACTTATGCATAGTAACCTTGCAGCAGGAAGAAACAATGTGATATTATTTCACAAACCATTGTAATTACATGTAAAAAAAAAAAAAAATGGGTACTTGAATTAACAAAAATGGGATACTTAATGCTGGTCATCTACAGAACAGCATTATTGTATTATAACTGTTTCATGCCTGTCCATGTTGATGCGTATGTTTGTGATCCCTCACAGGCTCAGTTCAGTAGCGTCTTGAACGTCATGTCCAGGGAGGCCGTTCGCAAGATCTGCAGAGTGTTCAGAGAGATGTATGTGACCGTGCTGAAGGAGAACAAGGCTCTGAGAGGCCGAGTGGGACGGCTGGAGGACGAGCTGAGGTCAAAGGTCAAGAAGAACGCTCCGGCCGAAAAGAGCGGCCCGCAGACTGTATATAAGATCAAACGGTCAGGTGAGTGTGGGCTTCCAGTCATCATGAAAAAATATTAAAATATTTGTTTTATTTAGTATTTGTTTTTAAAATATTATTGAAAAATATAAATATGTCTGTTTTTTTATTGGAGTACAATGATGCACATTAAAAAAAATCTGGACATAATTGTAAGGGAAATGATACATTTCATCATTGCAAAAATCCAAAAAACACAAGACCAGTTCATTATTAAACATTTGAGCACAGACACAAGTATGGGTTAAGAAAATTGAGCTGTGTATAATTTCATGGAGTTGTTTTAGTAATAATAGGAATAATTGTCCTCAACATCACAGATGGACCCGCCCTGTCACTCGACATCAACCAATCAGCAGCTGACCCTGCCGCCCTGGCGATGGCCATCCTGAAATCTGCCCGGTCTGCAGGCGGAGCCTCCAGCAGCCCTCAGGTTCCTCTGGTGATCATCAGCCAGCCGGTGCAGAGCGCTGCCACCACGCCTCAGAGCACAAACAAAAGCGCTCCTGTTTCCCAGGTGCTGCTGGGAGACACAGGGCAAGCCGCCACCGCTAGCCCCGCCTCCCTGCTGACAGCTAGCAGTCAAGCTGCCATCAACCTTCAGACTGCTGTGTCGAGTACAAGCCAAGTCCTCCCCAACCCCTACATACCCCTTGTAGATATCAGCCACATGCTCCCTGGTGTGATGTCATTTCCTGTGGCTGAGAGCGAAGCAGCAGCTGCTGCAGATCTGTCAGCAGCTGCCAATCAGGCCACGTCCCAGACGGAGGTGCTGGTATGTGTGACGTGTTTACCTACGAGGCTTGACAGAGGCCTTTGTAGAACAGTTTGAGTTTTATTGATGTTGCATTTCCTACTTGTTACCGATAGAGGTTATAGGTTACTAAATGGTTACTATCTTTTCCCAGGATGTAAAGATCGAGATCGAAAATGCCGAAGAGATTCCTGCAGAGGGGTCGCCCAGCCAAGGTGAGGTCTGATTTCAGGGATTTGAGCTTTCATTTCAAACCCAAATTGAAAATTATAACCAAATAACATGAAATGACCACCAAAATGTTTCTGAGTAGAAAAAAGGCAGATGCTGACATCTGAGCTAGGCGTTCATCATGCTTTGAAAATACAGCATAAGTAAATGAAGTCTTGACTGATGTTCCTAGTCAGCTATTTCTTCATGTGTATGTCGGTCAAGATTATTTTTTGGCAATTTTTCCTTATTTAGAGTGGGCAGGAAAGATCAGGAGACATGAAACTAAGAGTCTGGGTCAAATTCAAACATAAAAAGTTGCTGTTACATGATCAGCACCTCAGCCAGCAGGGGCCTCGTGTATGAAGTGTGTACAGACAAAACAGGGCTTGAAATACGTTAATGTGCAAAATATGGTGTTTATAGAATCTGTGGGAACTTTGATCCATTTGAACTGGTCTGATGGCAAAGCAGTGAGAGAAAGCAAAATGTTTCGATCAGTTCTTTATGTTCCATATGAAATAATGGAGTTGTAGTTAATATTCCAGAGAAACAACATATAGTAATATTCCAGAGAAACATCCAGGCCTTAATTGTTTATTTGTTGCTCTAGTGGGAAAAGCTGTCTCATAGGGTCTCCTTGTTTGTAATAATAAAAAAAAACAATAATTAATTTAATTTTGGGCTGAGATGCTGTGTGTCCCAGCTAACTGCAACAAATTCAAGATGTTAAGCGCTTGGACTAGATTGTAAAAGGGCTTGATCTGCATCACCTTTTGGACCTCGTCCATGTGTGCATGACTGATCATGTGACTTTGACTTAAGCCCTCAGTGAAGAAGACAAGAAGGAGCTGGAGCGGAAGAGGAGAAGGGAGCTGTACAAGCAGAAGCGAGTCTTCTGTGAGCTCTGCAACAAGGGCTTCCACCAGAAACACCAGCTGAAGAAGCACATGGTCTGCCACAGCAAGCCCTTCCCCTGTGACCGCTGCGACAAAGGCTTCTACAAGGAGAAGACGCTGCAGACGCACCTGCTGGCTCACAAGGCCAGAGAAGCCCAAGAGAAAGATCCAGACCGGCTTCTGGACTGCGACCAGTGTGACAGAAAGTTCAAACTGCCGAGGCAGCTCAAAATTCATCTCGTGTTTCACGAGCGCAAGAAAAATCCTCTCAAGTGCCACTCGTGCGAGAAGACGTTCACGACGCCGGGCTCACTGAGGTACCACGAGTTCGCACACGCCAAAGTGAAGCCGTTCATCTGCGACGTCTGCGGCAAAGGCTTCACCAGGAGGAAGAGCCTGCTGGAGCACCAGACGGTCCACACCGGCGCCAAGCCCTTCCCGTGCCAGACCTGCGGGAAGAGATTCACCACGGCCAGCAACTTACGCGTCCACAAGAGGTCGCACTCGGACGAGCGGCCGTTCAAGTGCTCTGAATGCGAAAAGGCGTTCAAGTGTAAAATGGGGCTCCTGCAGCACCGGATCGTCCACTCGGGGGAGAAACCGTTCGTCTGTCAGACTTGCGGACTGAGTTTCGGACTCAAGTACAACTTGCAGAGGCACCTGCGCCTCCACAACGGCGAGAAACCGTTCAGGTATTCAGTCATGTGTTTTTTTCTCATATTTGCATATTCCCCTCTCACAGCTTTCACACTGCTTACATTTCAAATTCTTTCTTTGTTTCAACATCTTCTCAAACTGCTGCTTTTTTGTGCACCATCGTAGTGCTGTAATCCTTATTTTTTCATCCTTTTGTTGCTATAGTTCTATTCTGCATGTTCTAATGTTTAATTTGTTTGTTGACTTTGTCTTATGTGAGGAGGTGTCTTCCAAAACAGGCCAGAATAGTTGAGAACCATAAATCACAGTATGTGGTCAAGTAGTCAACACCCTTATCAAACCTCTACATATATATTATGATCATTTAGTGCTACAGGGCAGAAACATCCTCCGAAATGCACCTTTAAGCTTTCGTCTTATCTCATCTGATCTTAGGTGTGAGAAGTGTGGGGAGCGTTTTTCAGGAACCTGGGCGCTGAAGACTCACATGTTGGTCCACGGCGTCGAGAAGCCCTTCATGTGCGACCTTTGCGGGAAGACGTTCTTCTACAACTGCCAGCTGCTGAAGCACCAGCAGCTGGTGCACGAGAACGAGCAGGGTGGAGCGAGGGTCCCGAGGAGAGCGAGACGAAACGCGGTGAGGGTGAAGCCCTTCAGCTGCAAGATCTGCCTGAAGAGCTTCTGCAGCTCGTACTCCCTGAAGACGCACGAGAAGAGCCACGCCGAGAACAAGGAGTTCACCTGCGAGGTGTGCGGGAAGGCGTTCCACCTGAAGCACCAGTACCTGTACCACATGCGGCAGCACAGCGGCGAGCGGCCGTACGTCTGCAGCGTCTGCGAGAAGGCTTTCCTGCAGATGTGCCAGCTGAAGCAGCACGAGCTCCTCCACACCGGGGAGAAACCGCACAAGTGCGACCAGTGCGGCAAGGAGTTCCGGACGCCGCAGAACTACCACCGACACCTGCTGGTGCACACCGGGGAGAAACCGTACGAGTGCACCGTGTGCAGCAGGAAGTTCCGCCAGTCCAACCAGCTGAAGTCGCACATGCAGATCCACACCGGGGTGAAGCTGTACTCCTGCGACCGCTGCGGACAGGGCTTCTCCGACTCCAGGCAGCTCAAGAAACACAACTGCGCCGACAAATACCCAAACTCCTTTAGTAGCACCACAAAACGCAGGAAACAGACGAGCGTTTTCCCATGGACAGAATGATCTGCAGACAAACAGTGCCTTGAATGTGTTAATGTCTCAATTTTAAGAGTTACTGCTGTTGCTTTTGTTCTGTGGGTGAAAATGTATTGTCTTGTAGAATTCATTGAGTCTGCTCAAGACTGTCACTGCTGCACACCTGCAGGGGATTCATGAAGTGTGTTGTGTGTTTTTCACTGCTTTTTCCCTCTGATATTAAAGTCACTTCAGTCACAAGAAACAATCAGTGGACCAGAAATGGCCTCGGTGACTTGATCCAGAGGTTTGGTGATGACTTTCAAACTGACATACAGGAACTCGAAACACGGAGAACGCTACGTTCAGCATTGACATTGTTATGTGACATTTATGGAGACAAACTCTGTCACACTTCTCTCTCCAAAATGGATTCACTTTAGAAACCATTTCATCATGTCATTTAGGAGAAACAAACGATGCATTAAAGTTCATAACTACACAAGTACCTAATTTTCTGTGTAATTCACCTCTAGCATTTGCCATGTCCTGCAATACAGCGCAGCACTACTGTTACTGAAATTTTGAAGGTTTCCCTTTTCCTTTATATATAAGAGAAAACATCCTGACTGTCAGGCTCATGATGATCATGATCTAGGAAGACATTTAGGAAAATATGAAGAAGTTAACCTGAGAAAAAAAATCAGTTTTTCTAAATCCTGAAAAAGTTGAATTTTTGGTTATACAGGCTTTCAACCTTACAGCAGTGATAAGTTAAAATAAAACCTGTTGGCTTTAGTGGTCCAAAGAAGAGTTGGACATTTTAGTTTCAAGTCTAGTAAGCCAAACATTTATTGTTATTATTATCATTATTATTATTTTTAAGCTTAATGGCAGCAGTCCAGGCTGAGGGGAGCTTCAATATTGTCAATTAAGTTTTTTTTTCTTCTTCCATTGAAGGAACCCAAACATTCAAGTTTTGTCATTATTTCATTGCATGTTGAAGTTTGTATGGCAGTAAAACAGTGAGCTCACTGGTGCAGCTTCATTTCAGCCTTCATTAAAACAACTGGAGTGAATGGAGACTGTCTCATTGCAAAAAGGTGTAATATAATAGTAATTGTTGCAAACAACAGAATCCATATGTTGTGAAGCCAAATGATAAGAACTCCCATCCCTGCAGCAGGCACAGGTTGCAACTGGGAATATTGTAATTTCTGACTGACCCAGTAAAATATAAATGTGACATAAAACTCAAGACATGTCAGCATTTGAAGGCAGCCTCTACTCCATAGTGACACTGTGAACTGTGAAAATCTAGGACATAACAAGCTAAATATTCTGGACTTCACAACATTTGGATTCTGCTTTCTGTAATGATTTCATGATTCTTTAACCTTTTTGGAAAAGTCATTCAGATAAGTTGTTTTGGAGAAGGGTGACATAAAGTTGCTTGTTAACTGGCTTTGTGTTAAATTGACATACAGTCTTGACTGGTGTTTGGGTTGACATGAGCAGGAGTAGATAATGACAGAATTCCCATCTTTGGGTGAACTATTCCTTTAATATGTTACTTTATGTACCCAATTTAAAAATACAGAAGAGTTTGTATGCATAGTTGCTGTGGGGATTGTTTTTTTTTTTTGTTCAAATCTGGATGAAGTAAGTGATCGTTCTAGGATCAGGAGAAGTTTGTTTCTAGGCTGTGATGACCTTTGACCTCCTTCCTGTTTTATATAGTGTAAATTCTGACCACAATGTAAATGATGTTCCAGTTTGTATTTCTTTGGAAAATGCAAAGCTAATAATAAGAAAATGAGCTCTAAAAGGTGTGATGTGTAGTATTTTTATACTAATTAATATCGCTACCTTAATTATCTTTAACAAGTGAGACCATGGTGGGAAATATCTGCAGAAGAAGATATAAGATAAGACAAATCACTAGGTTTCCATTCACACCGATACACAGACCTAATGTGCTTGTTAATGTCTGTGGTTCCTGGAAACAGGCAGAGTGAGACAGTTGTGCTTTTTAATATCTCACCAGATATTGGTATTTGGTGTAAGCAGTCACATGTAAAGTAATTATTGTTAGAAGCAATCTGTTGTGAGCATATTTCCCAATACTTGCAACATGCCTTCAACAGGAAGCAGACAGACTATGTGGTGCATAATTATTATTATTACTGTTATTATTATTATTTGTTATGCTGCCTTTACAGCATGGTTTCCATGCTGTGCGTGCCCTAAACGTCAAACCAATGGAAGTATTATATTATTATTACCTGAGAATCTCTGGTATCAAAGAAAACCTCCACTTTCCAAATATCTCGAATATATGTATTTGTGCTGGGTTGTTCATGTGAGTTCTGCAAAATAATTCTGACATTTCCCACAGCACTTCAAGGCAGCATTGAAGTAACAATAGATACAAGAACTAAATAATCGCGTAAAAGCTATATATATAGATTTAACAGCTTTATGAATGAATGAATGACAGTTAGCTATTCGTGTATGATGGAAAATTCCCACTTTACTAACTGACTTCACCACTTTGTGGGCTCGTTCCTCTCAACTTTGATATGTACGACCGCACCGGAAGGCAGCATCAGATTGTCCTGCGCAGGCGTAGTACGCCAACGCTGCTTTCACGCGCGTATTCAGTGCCACGGACTCTGTTCCCGGGATTTGATGACACGCCTGCTACTTCTCTCAAAATGCGACTCCGGAGTGCCAGTCTGAGGTAATTCGTTGTACATTTTGTTTCTTTGTGTTCAGAGGTAAAGCCTCAGTTGCTGGTTGACTTGGTCAGACTCTGACAAGCCGAGTTTCAGCCGACAGTTGACTGTTTTGGTTTGACTTTAGCGCTAATTTAGGATTAGCTTGTAGCCTGGTAGCTAGCTGGAAGTTTGTTTTGGTTCGATAACTTCGCTAACGGTAACCAGAGGCCTAAAACCTTCTGGTTAACGGATGTCAGGTGAGTACATATTACCTCCGTTTTTAACAACAGTGTTTTTTATTTGTCACTGTTAAACGGACGAGGAATTGGTTTTAATTAATGTCTTTTTGCACCGTTGGACTTTGATACCACACACGGAGCCGAACTTCACATGTAGCCACTATTAGCTAACTTCTGCTAGGATGCTAAGGGCTGGTCTGAAGTCAGATAGGGCCAGTCAGTGAATAACAAACTTAGGCTGAATAACACTGGCTCTGTATGCACAGCATGTGACAAGGATAATTTGTAGCTCAATGCCAGGAAGAGAAAATATATTTCATAACTCTATAACTTCCATGTCACATACAGCGTCATATTATCCACTTCAGCTCTCCCAGTCCCATCTACGGGTTCTTCGTTGCTACGCAGGTGAACTTTGTTCAAACCGTCAGAACTTTATTGTAAATTCTAGTGGAGATCTCAAGGTTTCCAAAGATCCCAAATCTGTCCTGCTGAATTCCAGGGAAATGTATATAAAATGATACACAAGACATGTTCATATTTTCTATTTGATGTAATGCTGCAGCCATAAAACATATATTGGGTTTGAATATTTCACTGAATATAAGTGCAATGTAGCTTCAGTGAAGTTGCAACCAGCATATACACAATATGGATGGGACATTGTCCAAATTTTGAAGCTACTTTAGGGAAAATATCAACCATAACACATGTTAAACAGGGGAGATCACACATGAAGAGATTATATATTTGGGTACTGTGCTAAAATCATACAGTACTAGAAGATCAGTCTGTCATTGCCCAGCCACTGGCCACTGAAGGAAGTGAAGCAATTGAGCATGGGATTTTAGTAATTTGATAGCTAATCTTTTCCCCCCTCAAACTTGAGCCAGCAAATTATAGTAGTGCTTGTACTATTATATTGTTTTGGAATTTTGTGTGATTGATTAAACTCTGCACCAGTCCCTGATTCTTTGTAGCTTTAGCTAAGCCTGATGGACTTGTCTGCCTGTCTTTCTCTAGTGTTCATATCAGTAAAATAGCTGAATATGAGTGTCAGTCCACTCCAGACTGCGGTTTGTTCTGCCAACATGAAGAACTGCTGGCTATCAGATGTCACTATGCGCCTCATCACTGGATAACATTCACACTCCTAACAAACTGCAGCTCTCTTGTAAGAGGACTGAGACATTTTCAGGTTATTTGATGTCGTCAGAGTTCAGATGATATTGTGGACAAACTAACTGAAGTGAAGGAGGAAACGCTTCCGAGCTAAAAATAGTGTTAAAATGGTCCTAATTTTTTTTTCTGGCAGTGTGAAAACAGTTTTGTAAAAACGCCCTAATTTTTTCCCTCTGTCTCCTCCAGACTGACCTGCTGAGTCCCTCGGCCTTCCCTGCAGCGTTGTAACAACCAGAGAGGGGAGGAGGAGCATCATGTCCCCAGTGTCAGACATAGAGGTGGAGGTGGGCTCGGTGTCGGAGGGGGGAAGCAGTGGGAGGAGGGAAGGGCCGATGTCCCGCGAAGACTGCCTCTGCCCAGTGTGTTTGGAGATCTTCCTGGAACCGGTGACCCTTCCCTGCCAACACACCTTCTGCAAGGTCAGTTTGAGCCACAGACAGTGAACGCTGTTTTTCTGTAGCTGTTAGGGGATCGAGGAAGCTGCATCATATCAGAAGTGGATGACACTGACTGATCAATATGATATTTAATAAGAACCAGTTTGCAAGCTTTTATATTGGCTTAATCTTGTAGCTGTTTCATTGTTTGGTTATTTATCTGGTTTTGTTTTAATGTTTTTTTGTTATATCTGTGTATTTGTTTTCATATCAGTATTGGAACACAATCATTTAAATAGCGTTTCCCTGTGTGTGTGTGTGTGTGTGTGTGTGTGTGTGTGTGTGTGTGTGTGTTGCCTTGCGGTGCAGGCATGCTTCCTGGAGTCGGTAGACAAGGCGACGCTGTGTTGTCCGCTGTGCAGGAAGCGTGTGTCGACGTGGGCGAGGCAGAACGGCAGGAACAAGACGCTGGTGAACGAGCGGCTGTGGCGGCAGATCCAGGCGGCGTTCCCTCAGCAGTGCCAGCGCAGGCTCAGCGGGCAGGACGGGGACGACAACGACAACCACCACAACGGGGAAGGTAAAGACACGTACACTCACCTCTCAGCAAATTAAAAAGGTTCACGTGCTGAGCTCCACTTAAATGAGCAGATTTTCATTTTGGGTGAAATGTTCCTTTGAAAAGTTACTAGTACGTTTGTTGCACACCTGCATTAACAGGTGTGTTGGACAGGCTGATGTGTAAAAATGAAAAGAAGTCCTGCACACGACTTCACTTGCAGGAAGCTGTAATCAGGACACGTTTCGGTCTTCACTGAGTGTGAAAATGAGAACAGGTTGTGGGATTTTCTCATTTATTTATCATTGAGTGAACTATTCCTTTAAAATGTTGTGAGAACTGTTTTGAGGGTGTCTTTTTGGAGTCTTTTTCAACATGATCACAGACTGTCTATTCTGTCTGGAAAACTGTAAATGTGTTAATGATTAATTTGTCAAATGAATTCAGTCCATCAGTGTTTCCTGTCCGTCCATCCTTTGATCTGTTTATGAAGAGGCGTAGAGAAATGTGATTACACTGCATTGCTGCTAGGTTCTAACATCGCGTGTGTGTGTGTGTTTGTGTGTGTGTGTGTGTGTGTGTGTGTTGTCAGTGCCCAGGCCCAGAGTGAGTCAGCCAGGAGAGCTGAGACAGGAATATGAAGACCAAATCAGCAAAGTAAGCTTGGACACTTTGTTTTTTGTTTTTTTGTTTTTTTTCCCTGAAAAAGAATATGCATGTTCAGCAAACCTTCCCTCGATAAAGGTTAAACAAAACTGATTCTGTTAGTTGAACAGTCACATCAGATGCCTGAAGTCTCCTGTCTCCCTATCAGCTGGCGGAGGAGAAGCGAGCTCTGGAGGAGGCGGAGCGCAGAGCCAGTGAGGAGTACATCCAGCGGCTGCTGGCTGAGGAGGAGGAGCGGCTGCTGGAGGAGAGGAGGAGGCAGCAGGAGAAGCAGCTAGAGGATGATGAGAAACTGGCCCGGTTGCTCAGCCACGAGCTGGTGGGTCTGAGCGTCTGTCTGCAGCAACACGTCACTTTTAGTCTGTACAAGAAACGCTTATGCAAACTGAGGGTGATGAAGAGGTGTTTTTTGTTTTCTTGCACAGCAAAATGTGCAGAAAATTTGTAACACAATGCACTTTAGGTGGGGGCTCTAAACGCAATTTTGTGTTTTTTATTATTAATTTGTACCATATTTTTTGCAAAACCCTTTTGAGCAGCTGTGGACCATCATGAAAAGCACATGGTTCCTCCACAGCAGCCATTTTTAAATCACCCCTCTCCGGCATGACATTGCATTTGTTTCCCCTGTGTAGAAAAACTGTGTATATCCTCAGACTGGATGTACAGGAGTTGATGTGCATGCCTGTACTGTGTAAGCAGCTTGTGTGTTGTGTGTCTGTGTGTGTGCTGTGTGTGTGTGTCTTGTGTAACAGGCCAGAATCTGTAGTTGCTTTTGAAATGCATATTTAAAGTTTGCCTTTATCTGATTAATGGTTTTGCTGTCATACACAGCTGTGTCTCTCTGATTTGTTTCCTTTTTTTTCTCTTATTCATCCTCTTCCTATAAAGCATTTTGTATATTCTGTTTTTAGAGAAGTGCTGCTTAAAGGTTCATTATACTCCTCCTCTTCTCTCTTACTGGCTTCCTTTTTCACACCTCCTCTCCTCCTCGGTCTCCTCTTCCTCCTGCAGAATTCCAGTCCTGTCTCTCAGGAGAGCGTTCGAGCTGCTGAAGTCGCCTCAGCTAAGAAGAAACAGAAGACAGGTGTTGGACAAATAGAGAAGTAGGTTGACTTCAGCACTAAACCTGAGAGAGATGTTTAGGGAGGGGCATCAGGCAGTTCTGCTCCATCTAAGTCTCCATTAGAAGCCATATGACGCAGTAGATGTGCTGTCCGGCTTTCTACTGCAGTTTGAGTTGTGTGTTAACAGGCTGGATATAAAGCTACTGGCTTAACCCTTCAGTCATACCTTATTATACAGTCCACAGTATGTAACAACATAAATAGTGTTAGTGTAGGCTATAGGCTTTTTCCTCCATGTATCCAACCCAAAGTTATCAGTCAATGTCGACTACAAGCCTCAGCAGGAAAGACGATATAATCAAAGAATAACAATGAATTATTTATATTAGTTCTTCAGTAACACACAGCACTGTATGAGAAAATTCAGAACATCTGAGACACATGAGTAAAGTCAATATACCAAGTAAGTGAAAGTAAAGAGTTTTGCACAGTTTACATGTTTTATATTACAGCCATATAGCTGTAGTGAAACTGGAAACCAGCAGAAATACAGAAGCGTTCATGTTTCCAGGCTCTGATCTTTATAACACACAGAGGTAGTTTCTGCTGTTTGCCTCTGGAGGGCAGCGACGCCCTGACTCAGAACAACTTTCAGTCTTGTTTAAGGCCTTGATATACTTCAAAACGGGTGCGCACGCGGACTGCTGCGGGCGGGCATGCTGCTCTGTTATACTAGAATTGGGCTGTCGCAAGGGGCCGCGCTTCACCAGAAGAGAGTCCCATTACCACAATGAAACACAAAGCCCTTACTATGTCCTTAGTTTTCCTTTCATCCACGCACAGAACACCCTAATTTTTAAGGCTCGAGTTAAATTAAGGGATCCCATTTCTAGTTAGTGTTTAATGAAGTTTGAGTGGCTTTCAGTCTGCCTCACAGATACTTTCACTTTAACCTGCAAGCCTCCACGTCTCTCCCCACTGCCTGGGCGATTTCTCTCCACGAATTTGCACACATTGGATTGTCTCTATTCCTCAGAGATGAACTGTGAGTACAGGCGGATCTCCTGGAGCATGCGCAGTGGTGAGCGTACCGGAGCGTACAGTCCGCGCGGTCACAAAAATCTGTCTGCACAGCGGACGTCCGCTACCTGTCCGCGCGGACACCTGCTGATGTCACTTGGTGACGAAATTTACGCCACGCAGACCCTCGCATACACGCAAAGTATAACAGGGCCCTTAACTGACTTTCTCACCCAGAGCGACTTCAGTGAGGTCAGAAGTAGAATCAGCTTCAGTTCCTACAGCAGCAACACAACAAGCAGCCAGCAGGAGGTCAAAGGTCACAGCATCCCATTCCTGTGACCCCAGACTGATCAGAGGAGTGACAGGGAAAGTCCGATCTGGTGTTGAATGTGGTCATGGCTTGTCTTAATGTGGTGTGTGTGTGTGTGTTTTCAGGTTCTTGTGTCCTCTTGTGCCTAAGTCTAGCACCTCAGACAGCAGTCCGACCTCCAGCTTTATGGCAAACAAGGTCAGTTGAAGCCTCTCCAGCCACAGTGATGTGAAGTGACAGTGAATTTACAGCATGTTGTCAGAGTCTGTCAGGACTGAACTGAACTGTGGCTTCTGTGCTTTTCACATCATATTTTTCTAACAGCAAATGCATTTTCCATACTGTGCAATAGGAACAAAATTAAATATAAATATTTTCTTTGTCTGAATACTTCGATTTTGATATTATGACGATTATTGTAGGAATGACCGTTGGTGCTGTCTTAAGATATTTGCACACAAGGTTTTTGATAAATAATTATAATTTAACTACAAATAAATAAATAAATTCTTAACTGCAGGAGAACATCCTTCAGTCGTCCTCAGCGGAGTGTGTGATGCCTAAACTGGATTACTATGGCAACCAGACGGATGGCTTCAGATCCGAGTCTCCGACCAGTCATAAACCTGAAGATCAGGTCTACTCCAGAAGTTTCCTCAACGGGGACGCAGGGCCTTCGTCAGGCAAGAGGAAGAGCTCTGAGCTGGAGGCGACCGAGGAGGAGGAGACGGTCACCAGGCAGGGCTGCTCCTCCCTGCCCTCCACCTCCACCTCCTCCTCCATGTTCCTGCAGGAGGCGGCGGGCGAGGCTTTGCAGGAGATCAGCGAGTGGGAGGCGGAGCTGCTCACCCGGCGGCGGCAGGAGGAGGAGGACCGGCGGCTGGCACTGCTGCTCCAGAAGCAGCTGGACCGAGAGG
Source organism: Holocentrus rufus (assembly GCA_900302615.1). Taxonomy (NCBI): domain Eukaryota; kingdom Metazoa; phylum Chordata; class Actinopteri; order Holocentriformes; family Holocentridae; genus Holocentrus; species Holocentrus rufus. The sequence goes on along the minus strand of OMLF01021619.1, from coordinate 21,686 downwards.
AGACGCAGAGAGCCACCGACAGGCGCAAAGGATCCACCGACCCGTACCCGCTCCGCCAGAAACGCAGAGCCGAGGCTGAGAGCGCGACCGACGCCGCACCGGAGCAGGA
>OMLF01021618.1:0-15330 GCA_900302615.1 Holocentrus rufus | reverse complement strand
GCTGAGGTAAAAAAAAAAAAAAAATGTTTAGTGAATCACTGTTACACGCCCTGAGGAATTAGCTCATTGTTATGTGACTATTACACTCTTATCACTTTCTTTCCGTTTAGGACAATCTGGCCAAATGTCATTATCGGTCTGCATTAAGTCAGTAGACACCTTCTTAAAGATATCCTTAAAATCCAGCTCTCTAGTCCCGTTTGACAAAAGCTATTCCCCGCACATTATCATGCTGGTTTCTGCTTAAACCTCTCTGCATTTGAGGAATGTTAATCTTGTCCCCTTAGGGCTGGTAGCACTCTGGTAGGTAATTTATCTTCAGGAGGGAAGACAGCAGTATTGAATTTCATGCATCTATTTCTTTGTCTCACGGGTGCAGTTGTTAATTTGAACGATGAATCATTGTTTTGGCACAGAATGCTGACACCGTTTGTTTATTTATTTATCAGGCCACTTTGTTGATTCTGTCTTTCACTAAGATGTGCTTTACCTGACATGAAGGCTTGAAAGTTTGAGAATATATTGTTTGCATCATCAAAATATTGTGTGCCTCAGGCCTTTGTCCTCGTTTCTCCTCTTACAGTTTCAATGCTGGCTAGTTTGAAGGTTCATCTCGGGTTTCTTTCATTTTTCAGAGTGTATCCCTGGTGTTCTATTTATTCTCTGCTTAATTAGCAGCTGCACTTTGAGGCTACAGTGGTAGAACATTTTCAAACACGCTTTCTTAGCTTTCTGTCTATTGACAAGACAGTCTGTCTGTTGTCTAAGCAGATATCGTACATCAAATACAGCCTCTGCATCAGGAGTTAGAATCACCGAGAAGAGTTTAGTCAGAGGATGGAAGGACATTTCCTTCTCTCTGGCTCTGCTCTTATCTGCACTATTAGTCTTTTCTGCATTTAGCCAAATCTGCTCTAAAGCATGAGAGCTATATGAGTCAAAGTCAGGTTGACAGCAAATTGAAAGCAAGTAAGTGAATTGTCAGAAACATTTGGGCCACTGTGGATATTATCTCACAGTGAGTGATTGGGAACGGAAATGCTGTGACAATAGTTTGACTGAATAATTAACGATTAGTAATGTTTGGATTAGCTGTCACTTAAACAATATTTTTTGTTTGTTCTATTCAATATGATTCTATGACATTCACTGCAAGTTTCATAGATTGTCATACTGCCAGTATTAGTGGCGCTCTGGGAAAAATAAAGCCTGTAAGCAAATAATTAAAATCAAAATTGGTATGTATTGTTTCACTACACATTTGAATTCAACACAAGTTGCATTGATATGTCTGTTCATAGGCTTTCAGACGCTGGCTTCCCTCAGTGAGTCCTGACAGCATCAATGTGGTGGTGAAGGCCAAAGAAAACATGCGCTCCGGTTTGGTCAACATCATCAGCTACGACCTCCTGAGTAGGCTGGACAAGTCGCAGCTTGCCAATCCCTTTAATGTTCTTATCATGGTTGGTTGAACTAATTTATATTGTAGGCATGGCTGAAACTTTTGTTCCCTCTATGATCCTTGGTAAAAAATAAGGAAAATAAATTTAAATAGTGAACATTATTCATTTGGTTAACTTTGTAATTGGTGTTTTAAAATTATTGTCCTTCAAGGCCTTTATATGTAATTTTAGATATTTCTGCCATTCTGTGCAGGATGAGTCTCACTTTCTGAAGAACATAAAGACTGCCCGTTGTAAAGCAGCTCTACCCCTGCTGAAGGTACTTTTCATTCTCTATTATCTCTCATCTAAATTTGTACTTTGATCAACAGTTTTATTATCTGTGCCAAAGAGTTAATGCTTTCATCCCTGCTAGTCAGTTTGTCTCTCAGCAGGATTTCTCAAAAATTTATTCATGGGTTTCTAACAAATTTGGTGGCCTTGGGCCAAGGAACTTAGTTAGAGTTTGGTGGGAGTCTGGATCTGATCTGATCTTATAAATATAAAAGTAATAGAGATACAGAGTAGATTCCAAAACCAAAAGGATGTTGGCAAGATAAAGAAATCAATTTAGCTTAAAATCTAAGTGTTGAGAATGTTTTCTTTGGTTGTAACAGTAAGTTGGACAGTTGTTGAGTTTTTTCACAGGTTTGTGCTTTCCTAGCTCTTTGTGGTTTGTCAAGGGAAACCCCACTGAGGAAAGAATTTCAATTCCCGGTTTCAAACAGGCGAAATCTAAAAGTGCGCACTAAGACAGTTCTTGCACTTCACTCGATCTTGGCTCTGTCAAGCTGTCAAATCGGGGACAAGGAGAAATTTCCTGTGATGTCTAATAATTTCCTACCCAGCAGGCCTTTTTTTTGTACACCTGCCACAGCTGATGTTATCCCAGAATTCACCGTTTTCACAGTCACTGTACAGGAGAGAAAATATTGTTTGTGTGAAAAGTGGCTGGTAAAATACACAAGGGTTTGGCTCAAGAATGAGTTTAATTTCTTGCTCTGCTACCTAGACTCGCTCAGCGGTCTTCTGATCAGAGTTGTTTTTCGCCCTCAGGCGGCGAAGAGAGTGATCCTCCTGTCTGGGACCCCTGCCATGTCCAGACCCTCGGAGCTCTACACCCAGATTCTGGCTGTCAGACCCACCCTCTTCCCACGGTTCCACGAGTTTGGGATGCGCTACTGCAATGCCAAACAGGTCGATTAAGTCCGAGAGCTCACGTGCATCTGAGTGTGATACTAATACCTGAGTCCCGTTGGCATTAGAGCTGTAATTGGCTGGAGTTCCAGCAGACCTCAGGAGTACGCAGAAGACATTCACTGTGGGATTATCTCTGATTTCTTTATCTGTCTCACTTACATTGTGTAGTCTGCAGTGTCTTGAAGGAGGTATATCTGCACCAGAGGGAAAATTTAACAGGATTGCTGACACTGTAGGAATATCAAGGTTGTTATTGTTAGGATTAATACGCCATCACACCAGTGTCCAGGAGTGAAACGTTTACATTAGCATTGTTTTTGGTTTTTCATGTGTAAAATTGCATACTGAATCCAAAAGATATCTGTTCATTGTTTTCTCTGCAGTCGTCTCACCTCCTTTCTTGTTCGTCTTGTCATTTACATCTGTACTATTCTTCTTAATCAGCTTACTTTTACTTAGCCTTGTCCAGCTTTTGGTTAGAAGAAACCCTCATGTTTTTATTGAGTCCTTTCTTTTCACATGAATCAATGCCCACTGTCTGGCTGCCCACCCCACATCTTTCTCTCTGATTGTCACCTTTATCTCCCTTCTTGCTTTTCTCTAATCCTCCCTCCTACTATCCTTCAATCCTTTCACAATTCCTCTCCTCTGCCTCCTCCATCTGTTCTTTTCTCCATTCCCTCCTCTCTAGCTGACTTGGGGCTGGGACTACTCAGGCTCATCTAATCTCGGGGAGTTAAAGCTCTTGCTGGAGGAGTGTCTGATGCTGCGCCGCCTCAAGTCTGAAGTCCTCTCCCAGTTGCCCTCCAAGCAGCGCAAGGTCGTCACGGTGACCATAAGCGGGGTCAACGCCCGCATCAAGGCCGCTCTCTCGGTTGCAGCCAAGGAGCTGGCCTTGACGCACAACAATGTAAGTTAATAAAAAAAAGCTCCTATAGGCATGGAAAAGCTTGAAAAATCGTGGAATTTGAATATCATGTTTTCCAAGCAAATTAGCCCATGATAAATAGATTTACTCCAACTTCAACAAAAGAAAGAGACCTTGGAAGATCTCAGAAGCACCTCAAACACACGGCGGCTCTCATAGAGACCTGAATCAGTTCAGAGAGCATCATTTTATAATTATACATTCTAGGCAGGAGTGAGTAGTTGACCTTGACTGTGCATTATCACACTGCTCCTCACAGTAATGGCAGTCTTATGAAATCACCAAATAGAATCTGCTGTGAGTTCATATCTTATGTTCTTTATCGCTCTTGCAGAAGATAAAAGAAAAGGAAGCCCTCCTCCTCTATTACAGCCACACGGCGGAGGCCAAGACGCAAGCCATTATGTACGTATGCAGCCTCTAATGAGGAGGACAGTAAGTCGTATCAGCTCAGATTTGATCAATACTTAAGATAAAATACATCATGTAATGATGGCCAGGCAGAGGCTTTTGTTTTGCTGGACCACTTTGATTACCCAGACTTTGGAGATAATTGAAATCTGAGAAGTCTACAATCTAAGAGTGCCTATTGTAACATACTTCTTTCTAAAATTAATTCAGTGCTATGTTGCTTTTGTTGTTACCAGGGAATACATCACGGACATGTTGGAATGTGGAAGGGAGAAGTTTCTGGTTTTTGCCCATCACAAGCTGGTCCTGGATCACATCACCAATGAACTGGGAAACAAGGTGAATAAGATCATTTGTCACATAGGACAGAATCAGGTTAATTGTTAGGACACTAATGTGCGTGTTATAGTATAGTAGGTCAGGGTTGGTTGATCATGCATCACTCTGGGATTCCTGGAAGCTGCTCTTGACGTCAAGTGAATCACCAAACTGCGAGTGAGATCTAGCATTTGCAATCAATGATTTTCTATATTGTATACATCTAGATTTGTTTTGAAATATAACATGAGCATCAGAGTCAATTGTAGATCATTTCAACTAGTAATTTCCAGGTCAATTGACAGTAATTGATCCCTGCTCTTGTGTGGTAATTGAAAAGCCAACTCTTCAGGTTAACTTTTGTTTGCTAGCAGAGGCATGACCTCACATTTGAGCTCAATAATAATACTAATCATGAGACACATTATTGATCCCAGGAGGGAAATTGTCTTTTCACTGCCCCCCCTCCACAAGGAGGTCACAGTGCAGAGTCAGCTACAAAATAAACCCCATGAAGCTGGCAGGCACTCAAGTGTGTGGCTCAAGAACTCTTCAGCAGGGTGGTTTCTTGTAGACAAGGACTTGAACCTGGAATCTCTGGTTGAAGGATGGAGTGTATTCACTGTATTCACAATTTTGCTGCCCAAATAACTTTTAACAGCAGCTTTCACAACACTTTGTTCCTCACTGTTACGGTGTTAGAGATGCACTATGGAAAATTGCAGAGGGGTTGATTTAAGTGAGAACCTGTAGACTCAACTGACAGAAAATAAAAATAAAAAAATAAGCACATCTGTGTGGCCGATGATGAGAACCAGGTCTCAAACATCAAATAATGTGCTCATTTCACATTTTTCTTTTTTTGTCAGTTGATTCTAAACACTCTCATTTTAATCAACCCTCGGCAATTTTGCAGACTGCACCTTTAAGTTAGGTTGCAGGTTGGGCACAAACCTTGGTGTCTTTGAAGAGCCTCTTCTCAGGAAACATCTTTTTGTACCAACTCTGTTTGGTTTGTTGTTGGAGATTCTTGTCTGTTCCGCTTGTTTTGAAGGAGAGTTATTGGTTTAGTGGGACATGGAACAGCAAATCAAATGGCATTTTATTTTCTCTACAGAATATCAGTTACATCCGTATTGATGGGGCCACCCCGTCAGCTGAGCGGCAGCAGCTGTGTGACAAGTTCCAGTATTCGACCAAGAGCTGTGTTGCTGTGCTGTCCATCACTGCAGCCAACATGGGCCTCACGCTGCACTCTGCTGCACTGGTGGTCTTCGCCGAGCTCTTCTGGAACCCTGGGGTAAGGCGTGGCATGAGGTCCCTCCAAAATATACTGATTTTTATTACTCATTTCCTGTCTCTCTCCACTGTACCTATCCAATAAAACAGAAAAGCCCAAAAGTAAATTACAAAGAGATTTAAAATTGTCCATTTTCCACGAAGGGACCCACCTGGTCAGTAACAATTTCCAGGGATGCTGTGGCATTCAAATGATGCTCAGTTGGGCCAAATATGTGCCAAGAAAAGATTCCTCACACCAGTACAGCATCAGCCTCCACTGTTGATAGTAGACAAAATATGCATGGATTCTTCTCTACACCAAATGATGTCTCTGTCCCAACAGAAACCAGGATTTGTGGGACAACACAAAGTTTTTGTCACTCTTCAGCCTAGCTGGGGCTAGGCAATATGGATAAAAACAAATATCACAATATTTATGACTGAATACCTCTATCGATATTGTGATGGTATAGTAGGGATGACTACTGGTGCTTTCATAAAATATTTATGCAGTGAGATTTTTGACAAACAATATAATATAGATATGATACTTGCCTCAACAAGGTAGAGGCAAGTAACAAAACAGCAATAACAGTCTAAAAAGTTCATAAAACACATCCCTTAAAAACCAGGAAAAGACAACACTGACGCTGTATCACTATATTACTATGTCCAAAATCCGAGATGATATCTAGTGTTATATCTCGATATCGATATATTGCCCAGCCCTAACTGCAGCATGTTCTTGTCCTGCTATAATCCATCAATTTCAAGGTTAACAAGTTGTGTTCTGAGATGTATTACTGCATATCACTGAGCCCTGATTAGCGTACTTGTCCCCTGTTATCTTGAATAAGCTGCTGTTCGTCTCTGACACCTCGGCTTAGCAAATTGTTTTTGCTCACAGTACTTCTACTGACTGGATTTTTTTTATTTTAACGCATCATTATGTGTAAACTTGAGGCACTGTAGTGCATGAAAATCCCAAGAGGGCGGCTGCCTCTGAAATGCTGACATCAGCTTGTTGAAAGTCAGACCATACTGGCCTTGTTCATTCTAGTATTTAGTTGAACAGTAAGTGAACCTCTTGACTCCGTCTCCATGCTTCATACACTGAGCCAGAGCCATGGGACTCCCTGTCTGGAGGAGAGAGAGCTGTAAATGGAAAGTGTACCTAATAAAGCAGCCACTGTTTATTATATTCTTTTGTGATGACTCTTTTACTCAGCCTTAATTCTGTTCTGTGTTGATATCAACTCTGTTAATCATGGAAGTGGTGGTTGCATCAGTATTCCTTATGGGTTTTGTTTGGTTATATATTTATTTTAGTGGTTATTTAGCTGTGGGAAATGATGGCAAGTTTTGTCTCTTAGGCACAGGTTACCACCTGGATCAGTCCCAGTACTTGGAGCAGTTTAGGAATAATAGTTATGTGTGCATTCTATCATAATATATACGAAATTGTCCTGTAATTACAGTTATACAGTACATGTTACCTTTTGGCTGGCTGAATGGTAGGCCAGATGATAGATTTTCATTGTGCAGTATTTACATTTTTATCTATTTAAATCATGCCGCTAAAGCAATTTTCCGGTTGCACAGAGCCATCACAGCCAAATGAAAGGAGGAAGCAGGGGGGTACATTAAGACCCTTCTAAGTGCATTTCTTGACATTGCCTAAAGAAGAGTTCCTCTCTTCTGCAGGTTCTCATTCAGGCAGAGGACAGGGTGCACCGCATCGGCCAAACCACAAGCGTGGACATTCACTACCTGGTTGCCAAAGGAACTGCCGATGATCATCTGTGGTATGTGTTTACTGGTGGACGGTATGGCCCCACTATGCGTCCTTTCGCGGCCACAGTGGCAGTTTCTTGAAATAATGCACCTTCCAGATGTTTTTGCTGGTGGTACTACATCAAAAAGTGTCCAAAGGTACCATACAACCACATTTAAAGTACAAAATCAAATCAACAGATCTTTCCAATTAATTTTTTCTGTGACAGACATGCCAACATTTAGGACTAGTGGCCATGATCAAAATGATTTTGACTATATTCATCCATTGCGTTTTTACTGAGCACATATGCTCATTTTCTCATTTTCAGCAATTCCCTGCCTCACATTAATACATTTACACCCATTCAGCACTGCAGTCTTGTCCTGAGCAGCTGCTGCAGCAGTCACAGGGTCAGGTTCACGCTGGTTCTCTATTATGTATGTTGTCACAAACAGTGAATCGAATGTGCTCTGTCATCATCATGTATCTGTTGATCCAGGCCCATGATCCAGAAGAAAATGGATGTCTTGGGGCAGGTGGGTCTGTCCGAGTCGAACCTCTCAGACAACGCGCTGAATGCCAGTTTCCACTCTAAGGTAAATACATACATCATTTGTGTGTGACCCTTTTGAAAGGTGTTTACATGGCACCTTCATGACCTCATTATACATTTAGTATTGATCGATCATAATTAAACAGCTTTTCTAAATTAAAGTTCCAACATAATTTACATAGTTGAACCAATATGCCATTTAAAACGTGTAAAGCAACAAAATGTACCCGATGATTTCCTTTTGAAATTGATTGTCCGATAAGTTATTGTTTGTGTCAATCTAGGACCCTAAGCAGAGGACCATTGCGGAGATGTTCCAGTCATCTTTCACGGAGGGCGATGACATGGATGAGGCCGTCTTACTGGAGGCTCTGGATGACTGGGAGGACAGCCACCCCGGCCAGCAAGATAGCACAGTCACAGACAGCCCGAGCAAACAGCGGAGCATTAAAGACTATTTCACTAAATGATTCAGGAAATGCATTTTCCCCTGTTAACAAATTATATAAACATTACTTAACTGAAACGTTGTTTTGCTCCCTGCAACGGTTTTGTATTATCATGGCTCATGTGGACTTATTTTGGCTTGTATATATCAAACATTTCAGTTATTTTAATTTATGTAAATAATGCATTAATAAACCTAAGTTTTGTCAGCAAGAATAAATAAATTCATTGACTGAAAGCCGGCTCAGTGGAATCTTAATTCAGAACGTGGACCTTGGTTTTTTAATATTTTCCAAGCAAAGCAAAATTTGCTGCTCAATCTAATTTCCCTGAACTCAATTTCGGGCAAAATTAATAAAACATGCTCCACATATTCCGCAGGTAAGTCATTAGAAATGCCAGATGTAGTGTTCCAACTATGACCCGTGCACGTTAAGGACATCGAGGGCGGTGTTGCGCATAAGCTAGTTTATGTTAGTGGAAAAATCAGTTCATTTTTGGCGCATGATTGGAAATAGCTACTGTATAATTGAGATTTACAAGAATATCACGCGTGGAGGAGATCTATGTGGTGGTGATGCCTCCAGAAGAACCGACACAGCCGGAGGAAGTCGAGAAATACAGCAGAGTCCTCAAGAAAAGGTTGACAAGGCCACGCACAACCTCCAGAGAATCGGTCTAGTGCAAACTTATGAAGATGCCAAGAAACCTGACATTATAGCCGTGGAATAACTTCACTTTTTGCTGTTTTCCTCACCAATCTCTCTCTATGCTAATATTTGGCATTATCTACATGTTTTATGTATAAAAGGTTTCCGTATCAGACACATTTTTCATGCCATGTTTATTTCATGATTCATAAAGATATTTCTAGTGTACAAAAGAAAAGGCTTGGAAGTGATTATTTTAATCTATGTTCTCTGGGTCTTCATTCTGCCTTGTCTGTGGGATCCAAAAGGTTTGATTCAAGCGTCTGGTCACCTGTAATGTAGGAAGAATGATCATTAAGTCGTCTGAATGTTGCAACAAGTACTAATAAAGAGGGTTAAAAAAATGTTTTCTCTCAAATCTTGCTTTTGAAAAAGGTAATAGAATCCTAAAATTCAGCCAATTTGAAAAGTACTGGTGTGACCTCAGCTAGACTGACTACACCTACACAGCAAGACCGTGATAGCAATTTACTTTCACCATTGTGACTGCTGCTCAAGACGTGAAGATCAGTGGCATCAATTTTCTGCGAGTTGGCGGTGACCACCTCTTCTTGCCGGTGCTGGGTATCTGAATTGTCAGTATTCAGAGAGGCAGTTATTGCAGTCTCCTCACATTTCACAGGATGTAGTAAAACAAGCTGCTGAAATCCCTGCCTCTTATCCCCTGCATACCTTCATTTCCCGAGTGAACATTATCAGAAATGTCTTCAGCTGGAGATCTTGACATGCCTGAATTTATGGCAGCATCGGCGACACTGTCTTCCTCTTTTGCTGCAAGACATGGATCTTGGTTTCACTGAAAACAGATGGTGGCACATTTTTAACTGACTACAGTGCAGACACACTATATGATTACCTAAAAGGGTTGTGCCAGTCCCTCCATCACTGGTGAGCTCTGTGTCTGAGCAGATGTCACCAAAGATGAAGTGGATCTTCTCCTCTGCATGCTGCTGGCTGGACGAGCCGTGGACTGAGTTGTGGAGAATGTCGGAGGCAAAGCGGGCCCGTAGGGAACGCGGGGATGTCACCTTAGCCTGGTGAGGATCTGTGGGGCCCATCATAGCCCTCCACTCCTCCACTGCATTTTCCTTGGTCAGGACCAAAATCATACAGGGCCCCCTATGGCAAAAAATGAATGGATATGCATATTTACATGCCTTTCTATTGGAATTTTGATTATTGCGCATACAAAATATCTTGGTGGATGTGGTGATGTCCCCAATGGTCATCCCGACACCATTGTCACAGTACCATTATCCATTATTATAAGCTATTTTGTCCATATTACACAGCCCTAAGTGTACCATACATTACTATGTGGTCTCTATTGTTCTGGATTTGACAAACATAGCAGCTCACAGACATGATGACAGTACAACTCCAAGACATGCTGGATGTAATCATCAGTGCAGAATAATGAAACAAACTTGTCAACAGCCCCTTACCACCTACCATTATTACAGTAAACCTCTGTGGCTGGACCTTATGTTTTATATATCTTCTAAGATGAAAGTATTATTAAACATCCTTTTAAATAGTCCTAAGATGGTCTGAATCTGTTGCTGTAATTAAGACTAAACCTGAGCTGATATTGAGGATGTATGACAGCCAAGGTAGTTTCTGAGGCTGAGGCGCCCAGCTGCACCCATCTCTCTGCCCATTGTGTCTGGACTGTTGTGTAACAACCCCAGTGATGGGGCTAATCGGAGCGGAAGATACGTCTAAAATCTAGATGCGCAATGGAATAAGAATGAAATCGAGATGGACTTTCTAGCCACTTGCCTGAGGCTGCCTTGAGTCTAAGCTGCTAAGATTACTGTTAAAAGGTCGACCGCGACTCGCTTTGGCAATAGGAATTGGGGCAGGTCTGCTGCGGTCACTTTGCGCAGCTCTTGTGGCTGTGTCCAGGGACATGACTAACCGACACATGAACTCCACCAGCTGGCCGAAGAAGGGCTTGTCCCTGTGCTCCTTGTAGAACTCCTCCGCCATCTCCCTGGACAGGACTGTCTCCCTCAGCCGCGTCACGGAGAAGCCGCCACTACGAATCTCCTCCAAAATTTCCTCTGTCAGAATTAACACAGAAGGGGGGGGGATGAAACACAGTGCATCTGACATGAAGCTGCTATGTGTTTCGTCTGCACAAAAACATGTCAGTGGAATTTCTATATTGTTTTGAATGCCCTTAACCTTGGTGTTCCTCCATGGCATCGGGTTTGATCACAGCCAGTGTCTGCTGTTTAGGAAAGAAGAAGTCGAGCTCTCGTTGCGCCTCTTCACTGCTTGCGCTGCCGTGCAGCTGGTTGATAGGCTCATTCTCCACAGCAAACTGGGCTCTCAGACTGAGTGGTGAGGGATAGAGTGCATGGCTTCAAAGGAAAAACACTACTTTGGGCATTCTTAGATCCCTCACTATCATCAGTATTGATGTTCAGTGCATTCGGGGGGTTATTTTCTGATGAAGAGTTGTGTGTATGCACTTTTCATCATCCAGAGAATGGGGCCTGAGCTTGTTGCATTCAGTCGTGGTTTATATGGGCATGCATATAGATGGAGAGTGCAATGGCAATTTCAGAAAGAGAGTTCTTTCAGTCGATAAAAAATGAGAGTTGCACACTTAACTCAAAAGTCAAAACACGGCATGTCTTGTGGTTGCATTGCATTATGGTCTACTGAGACTCCTGTCAACTGAGAAACTGACATCTCTGTCTCTTCTACGACGGAAATCTCCCTGTATGATTGTTGAACATGCAAGCCCTTAAATCTTTGATTCTGACAGCCTCCAGGATCAAAAAAGTGTTTTAGGGTGGATATTTCTTTTAACAACACACTAGAGTATAAAAGCCAGAACCGTACAAGTATTACAACCTGTCAGGAGAGGTCAAAAGAAGAGTCCTGTATTCATTCTAATAAGCTGATAAAAGCATTAGTATTGAGGAGAGGTGCAGGAAATGTATTAAAACTCTATTTCTGTTCAACTCGTTATACCACAATGGTTTCTTTTTGAGTAATTTCACAAAGGCCATTGTCTGAATCATACGCTGACTCACCACGCAGGCTGTTCCTCTTTGGCTTTATTAACGTCAGTAGGACCGAGGATGTTTTTCCAGTGATGGACAGCTCCTGTCCTGGCCAGAGCCAGAGCGAGTACTGGCCCACTGTGAACACACACATTGATGAGCGTCTGCGAGTGTTACACCGCCCTCGAGACTGTTTAACACACGTGTAAGTTACCTGGTCATGTTTTGGAGCAGTGCAGGGAAGTAGTCCTCTTCAACATGTTGGAAGTAAAACTGTCTCACCTGCTCCTCAGTCAACATCACCTCTCTTTGGAGTGCCACTGTGAAGCCTGACTCATGGATTTTAGACAAGATCTCCTCTGCAGAGAAACATCAGATTGACATAATTAGTATTGAGAGTTTTTACAAAAATCATGGCTTTGTAAAAGTGATCAAACAATATATGTACCTTTGTCATTTAAGGGAGTATATGTTTGCTCAAGGAATCAGAGCATGTCCACCAAATTAATATGAACCATCCTGTGTTTTTGAGTGTGTGTGCGCTTGTGCTTGTGTATTTGGCACAGGCCCCACCTCTGTTCTCCCTGGCAATGTCAGGCCGGATGAGAGCCAGTGTCCTCTCCACACGCTCTTCCTCCCCATCCTGCTCTGTTATCGAGGCAGTTCTAAAGTTGGGGAAGAAGAAGGCAAGCTCCCTGCTGGCCTGGTCGCTGTCCTCACTACCGTGCACGGCGTTGAGCAGTGTCTGTGTGCCGTATTGCGCCCGCAAGCTGCAGGAGGCCAGGGGGGAGAAAAGAGAGGAGAGCAGATGGTTGCTCGGCTGGTGCTCAACCAGAGAGGAGCATAATGTTTGGGCGTGTCTGACGGAGCGGGCCAGAATGCACTGTTCATTTGCTTGTCCAGACTTTACACTGGTAAGGAATGTTCCATACTGTTGTATAACAATTAATGAAGTTAAAATGCGCCGAAACCCCACTGTGTACAAATTAACATCTGTGCTGAAATGAGTCAGAATAAACAGTTGTTCATCTCCATAAATCAGACATGCTGGTTGATCATTTTATTGTATCTAATCATTGTTAACTATTGCTTTCTAAAGATAGCTGGTTGAGAAGCTTTCTGTCTGAGGGGGCTGTAAAGTATCGTTTGGACCTAACTGACCTTTCTGGCTTGTCTCTCTTGGCTTCCTCTATGTCTGCTGGGCCAATGAACTCCCGCCATGCTGGTACAACATTGGCTGAGCCCTCTACCCAAGACAGTACCAGAATGTGGGAGGGGCCACTGGACATAAACTGCACCAACTCCTCAAAGCAAGCCTGCAAAACCATAGTCATATGCACACGCACACACACACACACACACACACACACACAGCACAGTATGTATAGGCACATATGTAGGTGTATACAAGCACATGGCACACACACTGAAAAAGAAAGAAAACTGAATTGACCATAACCACCTTTTCAAAAGCCAGATACAGTAAATATACTTGTATTCTCTTGCATTTTTTTTTCATATTTCATGACTTCTATTGCAGGAACTTTACCTAGCCACCTTTTCTCACATATTTTGTATTTCTGAATCTCTAATCATTCGCTCTCATCACAAACAGCATGATAAGCAGAAAAGCTGCTTACACAGCAGCTCTATTTTGAGCCTCATGCAGAAATGCATATGGATGTGTGATGTATTGCCGACTAATTGAAATGGTTTTGCACCGGTGTTGAGCGCCGTAGAGCTCTCCCAAAAGAAGGCTTGGCTCTGAATGCCAATTGCCCAGACTAACGTTCACAAATATTCATTCAATCTCAGCCATTTTGTCCTAAACAAAACTTTTTTTCCCTCAACTGGTGCGGCAATTTGTGCTGCAAATAAGCTGCAAACATGATTGACGTATAGCCCTTGTCTGTGTAGGTCTGCGCTTTATATTCCAAATTTTCTTTTCTTTTCTATTCTATTCTATTCTATTCTTGTCTATTCTATTTAGTCCTTCACTATGTCATGGCATACCTCTGCTGCTTTGTGCTGGTAAAAGTCTCGTGCTTCGAACTCTGTCAACATGCGCTCCTCGTGGGCCAGGATCTCAAACCCAGCATCTTGAATCTAGCCAGAGGAATGAAGCAAAGTGTAATGTATAAACCTCACATGAGCACTGAACAAGCAGTTGGAAAAGCACAGCGTGAACACTGTTCCCTTTTCTGTACCTTCATTATAATCTCATTTGCCTTGCCATGAGCGACAGCATCTGGTTTGATGATGGCTACAGTGTAGGATTTACTGGCAGGAACTACAGATGAAGGGGAAGAAGAGAGAGGCAGAGAGAACGTCTTGAGAGATGATCAATACCAAAGAGAGAACAAAATGCAAAATATCTCTCGAAATGATGATGATAATGATGCTGCTGATGATAATAATAATCATTATGAGAACAACAGCAACAACAACACCAAGAGCAACTAAAATGACTACAGAAAAAAAAAAAGTGACAGCCAATCAGAAGACAAAGAGGACATCGTTTCCACAGCACCAAGTATGCCTTCATTATTTTGCTGCTGCTCGGGCGCCTCCTCCTCTTCTTCCTCCTCATCGTCTACCAGACCTTCATCTTTAACCTGCAACACACAACAAAATAAAAGAAAAAACACTGAATGCCAAACTTTGTGTTGCTGTGCATTTGCCCTTTCTATGCACGTGTGTATGTGTGTATACTAGTATGTGCATGCATGTTCATACTGCTCACCACTTTGCGCTCGCCTCCTTGTTCCATGACCGACTTCTCCTTGGTCAGCTCCTCTAAAATCATCTTCTGAAGGAGTGGAGCATTGGCCCCTCGCAGCACAGCCACCAACTCTCCCCCCTGTTTGTTCAAAGCACAAAGGAATAGGTTATTAACTTGCTAGTGCTGCAGCATAGTGAAAACAATGATGGCCTATTTATACCATGCACATAACACCAACTCACCCCATAGAACAGGAAGGTGGGCTCACATTTCCCTCTGTACCTCTCTAGAGCTTCAATGCTGTCTGCCTCGGCCTGCACGGTGCGTGTGGGCACACACACACACACACACATACACACACACACACTCTGTTTAAGGATTGCTCCCTCTCAAATTTTCATTCCACATTAAATTAATAGCATGTCTTGAGCTTACTGTGGCGAAATGTAACAGGTCGTCGCCCAGTTCGTTCTTTATTTTCCGTAGGAGACTAACAACAGCTCGGCAGGGACCACACCATT
>OMLF01021617.1:0-12913 GCA_900302615.1 Holocentrus rufus | reverse complement strand
GAAGAAGGTATCGAGTTTAATAAGTTTTCTGACATACAAACAATTAATCTGGGGAAATGCACCCTGGCAGCTACAGTGCAATAATAATATCAGGAATAGAAACCGGTAGTCTGACTAAATATAGAGGGCAAATCGGTGCTAATAAAGTTCCTCTTTAAACCCAAGGGACTCTCTGATGAGCCCATCAATGTCAGATCTGGCTACGCAGCGAAGCCTGAATCAAGAATCCCGTAAACATTCAAAGGAGGTGAACTCAATCTCAAGTGAGTTTCAAGCAGGAATCAGTCTTTGGGTGGCAGGCCGGCGTGCTCCCAATATCTGCAATCAAAGCTTTGTAAATTACAATGGCTTGGGAGATAAGCTGTTTTGAAACTTTGCCATGGATCAAATGGGCAATCTTGATTCAAGCCAACTACAAAATTAGCCAACCAGTTTCAGTTGGAGTTTTTTTCCCCTTGCAGAGTGCCCAATTTAATTTCACCCTTGGTGTGCAGAGAGGTGGTTCAGACAGTGTGATCAATTGATAATAAGAATATGGGCCAGACGGCATAGAAGTTTCATTATTTTAATTCCTCTATGGCTGCCCTGCAGCACAAAGTCACATGAATTTATTTGTGGCCAGATTAGAGGATTAGTATATTGATTACATACATGATTAAATGTAACAACACTTATAATGAGGGCCGCAGGGAGTCGGAGAGAAGAGAGGAATTTGAAAACTAACTGCATGAGATCATCTGAATTTATCAGGGCTCATATGTAATTATTCGGTGAGGTTTGTTTTCCCATGTTGGTGTGGAAAATCTTTTTTTACTTCCTTTGTTTTTGACTTCTGATGAGCTTCTGTGTTAAAACTGTTTACAATATGTAGACACACCGCAGATATGTGGTATATATATTGTGGCAGAGGGAGTTATAATGGAACCAATGGAGCTATTAAATTAAATCAATACTAAACAAGCCAACGGTAAACACTTCATCCTCCATGAATGATGTATTTCCTCTCTGAGCCAATCAATAACAAATATGTCACCTTGTTTTCACCTCCAATTTTTGCGCCCCCCTTGAGCTAATCAGTGTAATTTTGAAAATGCAGGTATGCAGTGATGAGATGCATCATTCCCTCATGTTTCATCAAAATCCAATCAGCAGCGTCTGATAAATTGCGTGTGATGGACAAACAAACAAACGAACAAACAAAGCGATGGATACAGAAATTGTTTGCATATCCTAACTTATCGTGCACATCCCGCTGGGATGTGATGTTTAATTTCACCACAACGGCGCGGAGAAACGAATCCCTGCCCTGTGAAGTGAAGCGAGATGGTTCACTCCCTCGTCCTGCTCACCTTTTGATTCGAACTCGATATGGGCAAAAATAAGGGTGAGATTCAAGTGGGAAATAATCAGCTTTCAAAATGCAATCACCTGGTGATCAGTGCGTGGTATGTAACTCAGTGACACCCGTGAAATAAACGTATCAGCTGTTATCTAAGAGATAATGCTAGCGCAGATTGGCTAGTACTTGAGTGCATAAAGAAAACTAATTATGAATGCCAAGTTGTTTTCAGACATTAACACCTAATTTGAAAATAGATGGATGCACCGTACATAACAAATGGACAAAAAGTGATCTAAGCAAGCAATCAACAGTTTTAATAGCTGCGACAGACAGGTTCGTTTAATGCGTTAAGCGTTTTGTGCCGTTGCCATAGATCCTGCAATCTGAAGGTCCATGTGCACGTAGCCTATTGCACGCCTACATCTGCACTTGATTTGAGCCTCTTCTTCTTCTTCTCCTCTCTAAAATGCAACAGTAAAATATGAGTTATTCAAAAACATGTGCTTTACCCAGAGCGTATTTACTGCTGCACACAAAAAGCACCGGTGTGACGCCCTAGCTGTGCAGCCTGGACTCAACCAGCGCAGGGACATTCATTCATTTTCACAAGCCCACAGGGAGGCTGCAAAGCTGCTTTTAGGAGGGTTATTAATACCCACGTCAGCCGGATCCAAATGCCACCATAACCCAACACAATAAACATAAAGTCCCGAAGACACATTAACTCGATAAGTAGCAAAAATAAAGCAGGAATTAATTCATTCTTCACATTCCCACTTTCTATACGCTGCCGTTTTTCAAATCCCTCCCCCAGATTACTGCGCTGACAACACACAACTTATTGCAGCCTGTGAAAGTTTCTTTTTTTTTTTGCTTAAGGGGTGTTACAGTGCAAATTAGGGTGAATCACTTTTCAGCCTATTCTTTTCGTTTATTTATTTTTTTCTTGGCAATGTTCACCATGCAATGAAGAGAGACACATTTCGGCTGCTGTCAAGCGTTATCCCCGACCATTCCGCCTTTCAATAACACGAGCAAAAGAAGGCTGCCAGATAAAATGAAGAACACAGATAATTACCATGCCTCCCCAAATTACTTGCTTACTTAGTCAAATGACTTTGTTACCCAATTTTACCGTCTTGGAAAACAGACAGGGAGTATCGAGGAGTTCGTAAATGAAAAATAATTAATGGAAGATGGTTATCGTTCGCATCCAAAATGAATAAATTTGCAAGAGACAACAGGGAATTCAGGACTGTAACAAGGAGGAGATGAGAAAAAGACCTGGTGCACCAAGAGGACATGGCGCGTGAACATTAATACACAGCATATCCTCTTCCAGGAGTTAACACCGAAATATTCTGGATTCAAAGTGTTGGATATCTGGTCATGCAGAAGCCAATTTATTGTACATTATATAAAATTGCATAAAATTGCCCCAAATCGCAGCCTTTCTGATATCAAGTTGAATTACCCTTAAAGGGGGGTGACACTCAATTGCAGCCTTTAAAAATATATTTTTATGTCCTGGAACAGTTTGGAAAGTATTACTGAACATTCACTGTTATCTTCCAGAAACAAGAGAGTCGAGTTTGTGCAGAGATATACAGCAAGATAGGGAATTAAATACAATAACTGGAAAGAAAAGGTGACTATGATAGTATGTTTTTATGCAATATAATAAGCTGTATTAACCTTTTAACTTACAGTGAGTGTCTGACCCTGTTAGCATTGTCAGTGCCATGCTAAGAACAGAGCCACAAAGGATGCTGGGATATGAAAGTCCAGGAAGATATAGTGGAATAACTCCGGGCTCTGCATCCGTATGACATCATAAATTAGTTTTTAGCTTGTTTCCAGCAAAGGGAGATTTGTTTATGTTGACAAATACTGATCGAACAGCCCAAGGATATAAAGGGGATTACCTTCCTTCATCAGCTGAAATTTTGACAATGTTGTTTTTACCGGGGGGATCGCATTATCTTGTTAATTTTACACCTCATTGAAAATTGGTGCTTACTGCTTTTAATAATAAAAAAGTCTCTGAGAGCCTCCCTGCCACGATCTTAGACTTTCACTCAACCATCCAAAACTTTCCATATTGATCTGGTCTGTGTTGGGTCTTATGTGGGTGCTTGTGGGTATGCAGCATAAAGTCAATCTGCGCTGGTGATGAGCACCTTGCAGACAATTTGCAGAGATGAATGGTTGCTGGTGATTGTCTGTCAGACAGATATGATCCACTTGTCATGGGCTCCGTGCATTTTGCATAATAAACATGGGAGATGGAGGATGCATGTTCAGAGAGGCAGGATCTGAGATGAATGATAGTGGATTCTTGGGTCAGATCAGTATTTGGGAATATAAAGCTTCTGATAACTGATATATTGGCTGAAAACAAGGAAATCCTAAAATTTGGTAATCAAATAGTCGTCTTATAGATATGTATTAGAGGCTTGATATTTTACATTTGAACAATAATTTTCTTAAATTCTTCACACAATCCACAGCACCACCTGCTCAGCTGTGATTTGCAGCTCTGCCAACTCGTTGCTATATAAGTATTGTAAACAGTGGAGTCTGCTGGAACAACTAATGATAACACTGTTTTTAAATGATCTCAGTTGCTCGACACTGCAGTATGTACTGTCTTTTTTTTCTTGAATATTACAAAACATTGAATATCACAAACATTTACAACAATACATTGAGATGGATGGAACTGTCAGATGAGGTTATTCACCATGCTGTAATTTCAATAATACAGTTTCAGTAGAGATTATAAAGTGTGGTTGACGTAAGATGTGTCACTAAAAAGGTCAATTGTGCACCGCAATGTCGCCACAGATTGCTTCACAAAAAAAAAGCAAAATCCAGGGAGTTTTATCAGTGGGTGATAGGTTTAATCATCACTGTGAGAACCTGTTAGAATGAGCATAACATTGATTTATATGTAAACTGTAGCTTTGAAGTTTACTTCTTACACTTTGATTACACGATTTCCTGCAATATATTCCTTTTAATCCCTTGCTGTTTTGTGAACATTCTTTTTATTCTTTAAAAATGAACAATGTGCAGATGAAAAGCAACAGCGCCGAATCAAACGTGAGCGCTGAGCAGCCGTTGAGAGCTCCTGCGTCATTTCCCCATGGGAGGGGAGAAGGGAAAAAGTACAGATCTTGATAAGTACTTTCCAACACTGCAGTGGCTCCCCGCATGACCCTCTCAACTCAAATTAGATGCGAACCCCCTTTCTGAGAATCACACCCACTTCACCTAAGGTGCTGGACCTGGTGGTCATTGCCTATGCAGGAGGTATTTTGCCATTAATCTCTACAGAGCCCCCACCATCTTTGTTAATTATCCCTTGTCTACCTGACCACTTTGTACGTTCAAGGAGGCTGCCTTGCCCATCTCCTCAAGTCAAGATGAAGTGGGGGAAAAAGTGCACGCCTTGGAAAAGGCCATTATTCCTCCACACTTTGCTCAAGTATCAGCTACAGGCAAGTCGGGGAGAAAAAGAGAGAACTTCATCTCACTGCTCAAATAGTTTCTTTTATACTGAAGTTAAAACGATTTGGAAGTTAGTAAAAACTCTTGCTTGTGTGTGTTCTTGAGCTCAATATCAGTCTATTTTCTGCCACATAAACAGGCAGAAAGTAGATCCGGTTCACTGGATCTGTTTTCCAGATGATCCAGTTCACTGGGTGTATTTTCTTATTCAAACAGTGATATTATGAAAATAAAGCAGTTTGCATTGAAAACCAATTATACCGCAGCTTCCTTGTTTGATTGTCTTAGAGTCATGTTTGTAACTTATTAATATTTTAGTTAGATCTATGTTTTTGAGTCATTTTGTGAATGCAATACATTTGAACAAAGAGATGAAAAATGGAAGATCTGTGTTCCAGTCTGACCTATCTGAGTGGCAGAATACAGACTTTTATTGAGCTTACGAACATATACAGGCAACTGTTTTACTAAACTTCCAAATCACTTTAAACACAAATATTGAGCATGAAATATCAGGTATGGCCAATCGTCCTGTCCCTCGCTGACCACAGCTATAGAAAAGCCTGCAAAGAAAATGTATTCTTTGTACTTTTTATTAATTCATTTAATTGTTCAGTCTTGTTTATTGTGAATTAATTAAACCTGGACCTTATCCCAGAGTTTCCCCTACAACTTGAAAAGGTGGTTTCATTGTCCCATGATGGTCAAAATGCTGTTTCGCAGCCTGCCAAGAATAAGATTTGGGGGGAAACACTGAATACTTGGAATTTTTTGATGTGAAAAGTGTTTAATTTAAGGATATTTAAAATTGGCACAAAATATCTTCCAACAGCAATGTCAGCTGCAGCAAATGAAAAGTTTCATGAAGTGGATATGAGTTGAATCCCTACGTAAGCTGTTACATCAGCCAGTGAAAGTTTCAAAACATGTTCTGAATCATTATAAAAATAATATTATATTATTTCCCAGGAACTGTCGCTAAAATATTTTGCATTGACACATATAAATATTATACCTGGGAAGTCATGACCAACCTCCTCACCGGGTTTCACGATGTCACATGGATTCATTTGGAAACTGCAGGTTTATGCTAAGCCCCGCCCATTGCCACGCCCCCTTGAAGCCCGAAAAGGTAACAACTTCTTCACGTCTTGGCCAAAAAAAGTAGTCATTTCTTCGCTGGCCTGTGACCGACCTTCCTGGCAGGTTTTGTGGTATGACATTTAAGCATTTGGAAGCTGCGGTCCAGTTTGTGCTAAGCCCCGCCCCTTTTAGTAGTGTTCTAGTCAGAGGACACGCCCCTTTCAGCCAATCACCATGGAAATTTTCACAGTGCTGCCTTGCCCATGTTCAATCTCCTCACCAGGTTTTGTGATATTATGTTGATATGTTCAGAAACAGCCCTGTTTGTACTAAGCCCCGCCCCTTTTGGCAATTTTGTCATCATAGGACACGCCCCTTTAAGATAATCAGCCTAGAAAGTCAGTCAGTGCTACCTTGACCCATGACCTTCCTTCCTGCTGGGTTTCATGATGTTACGTCAACGTGTTGGGAAACTACAGCCCAGTTTGTTCTAAGCCCCTCCCACTGCCACGCCTGCCTGAGCCCAATTGACCTGAAAAGTTTCGTACTTGTTCGCTTGCCAATGACCAACCTTCCCACCAAAGTTCAGACGAGTCCATCCACTACTTTTTGAGTTATGCTGCTGACAAAAAGACAAACGGATGGCGATCTCATAACCCCCTGCTTGAGGTTTCACCTCCTTGGCAAAAGAAATGATGAAGAACTCGGTTCTGATGCCCGACGCCACTCCAATATTAAAGGAATTTCTGTGGCAAGAAAACCTCTTAGTCTTTGTATTTTTGGTTGCTGATATCTGCACAAACTCAGTATGACTCTCATAAACAGACAAAACAAGTATGACTCTCATAGCAAGTGGGTGTGCAAACAGTTGGATGACAGGGATTTATTATAGGTTCCATATTACTGCAAAACTTGACAAATGAGGCCTGTGACATGCTGAAGTTTCCTTTCCATTCCTCATATATAAACCAAAGCTTAACTGTCCTCTCCCACCAGCAGCGACTCCTAACTTTCAACCATAATTATGGTATTATTTCCTGGGATCATTAGTAATTTTCTCGTGGAGAGTACATTTCCAGCAGCAACTGCAGCCTGGTGTTCTTGATGCCTGTGACTCATTACAGTGAAAAATATAATTACCTGTATAATATCAGGTTATTTATCAGAGGCTTCAAGAAGATTGGAGAGATTGCTTTTGGAATTATTGTCTCCTTCCAGTCACATGGATCTGTTGACTCAGCTCTGACTGACCAATGAACAACAAGCTGCTGTTCTACAATCACATCACACCGACCTACAGTTATTTGTGTTCATTTCTAATCAGATTAACTCATGACCACCTGTGCCAAAGCATCTATGGTTACTGCACACAATCCTGTGGTGGATTTTATTTTTTTTTTTTGGCAGAAGCTTGCAAGTTACCTCAGCTTGTAATAAAGAAGCGAGAGTAACTTTTTAAATCAATATTGTGTGTCAAGTGATTAATGTCTTTGCTAAGTAGCTTTGTAATAAGTAAGATAAAGTCGAGCTATTCCTTCAGGGTGACCTCCGCTTTGTCTCCATGTCGTGAATCAGCCTGTTGGGACTTATTTCACGTGGAATATGTATCTTGTCTTACATATTAACTAGAAACTTGCCACTGCTCAGTCAGACAGGATTTAGACAGGAGGTGACAGGCATGTTGTTCACTGGTTTACTGATGACAGTAATGACTCTCAGTCAGTGGGCATCAGCGGTCATGTAAACACCTTAATCCAGACAACTGGAGTATGACCGATAGCTGGGATTACCGTGTGCATGCAAACACACACACACACGGTGACGCGACCCGGGCTGACATATTCCCCGGCTCAGAGCAGTTAGAAGGAGTACATTAAAATGAAGCTGAAATGGGAGTTAAATCTAAATTAAATAACATCAATAAGGCGTACAGAGAGCACAAACATCCTCCGCCGACGCTGAACAATTCGCCGTCCCCTTGAGCGTCTCCCTGTCTCCATTGTATTTGGTAATTACAGAGATCCTGATTCTCACTCGAAATGATTAGCGCTGTGGTTTGCTGGTTCCTGCTTGTTTTGTGTTTGTTTATTTTTTGAGCTGTGAATGATTTTTTTTTTTTTTTTTGCAATGCGCGGACTCATGTAGCTATCCCTTTGAATTACATCTGATCTTTTGCATGTGCAAATGTGAGCATGAGCAACTCCCCTCTGCCATTTAAGATCATTAGTGGATTTACACTTTAACCATGCCGCATGGTGTCCTGTGTTTGAATCATGCTTTTCTTATGAAAATGTCCTTTCATGCGTGTCAAGAGAAGTAATTTTACTAATGAGGCTCTGGTTGATTTATAATTGACAACTGCCAAAGACCAGGTGTTTCCTGTATTTGAAATTCAAAATGGGCCTGGACAGATATTTGGTTAAAGCGTGCATTCAGATGCTGAGTGTATGGAGATGAAGGACCAGCTTTGGCACCAGCCGCCTGGCACTAGGAGCCCCTGATTATGGCACCGGGGCGATGTGTCAGCCTGAAATACTGTGCCCTGGGTTAACGTGGTTTGAGGCCAACAGCTCCAGTAAAAAACCCCAGCTGGATCATGACTTTACTCAATGTGTGATGGAGAGTAGGCGAGAGAGGGCTGCAAAAGAAGCAATCCCAGGCAAGGGCATCTGCTAGGCCAATAAATAATGGTGTGTGTAAGGAGCCGGGGTGATGGCTAGCTGTATTTACTCACTCTCTCTGCTCCTTCTGACAGCTCTGTGGACGTGGTGAGTTTTTTTTTTTTTTTTTTTTTTTAAACTGTCTCGCCTGCAGAGCGACAATTAAAGAAGCCCATGCTGGGCTCTAGACTCGGAGAAGGATTACAGAATACTGACGAGAGGTGAGGGCGATGCCCCAGCCAATCCCGAGTTTCACTGCTGAGTCTTACATTGATTTGTTTCTGTTCTCACTCTTTGCAGACGGGGATGAAAAAAAAAAAAAAAAGCTTCACCATGACAGAATAGTAGAAAAAAAATGGATTTGGTAGCGGCTGATGAGGTCGGGCTGTAGGAAATTCATTCAGATAACGTGTTCAGCCGAGGAAAATTCAATATTTCGCTCAGGTATCAGAATATGTGATACACTGTGGCATTTCATTTGCATTTCACGTGTGTTTGACTCCGATAGTGTTCTTTATGTAGTAATAGCAGAATTTATTGAGGTAACGCAAATATGCCAATATCAACTCTGGCAGACTGGGGGAAAAAAAACAAACATCAGGCCTGGAAATTTGACCCAGACTCACCCACAAGCTGCCCACAGACACTCCAAACAGATCACAGAAAAACTCAACTGTCCTGATCATCTTTACCCTCTTCTTTATATTGGATCATGTGCGCTTCACTCAGAGCGCTGACATTTCCAACAGCACCTTAAAAGCACCATGATGCTCATTTGTTAGGTCCACTCAGTCGCAAATATATGCACAAAACAATCAGTCTGTCAGTGTCAGTGCAGCTCAGTGGAGGTGGCAGGTGGAGAGAGATGGACTAATGAAATGTAATGAACTTAAAACACTTCATCCCCTCCACACACACACACACACAGGCACACAGACTTCAGTGGAGCCTGCAGGACTACCAAACAGCCTGGGACTCTTTTTATCTTTTCATATCAGTGTTGCTGGACTCTCCGCCGGCCCACCAGGAGAACTCCCACTGCGGGCCTGGAGTCATCCCGCCTGGTTCTGGTTCTGTCTGCTCCAACACACTGTGGGTTACTTTACATAAGCAAACTCCAAACTATTCAGCGCCCCTTTTTAAATGTGTTACAGAAGTTCTAATGATTCTTAAGTGGCGGTCGCAGTAGCACTAAACCCAGATGGGAATTCAGTTGCATCCGGCGGTGGAAAATATTGCACCACCCGTACACGTTTGCAAAAGTCAGAGTTCACATTTGTTGAACTTTGAACCGCAAATTTGCACATAACAGCCAATAGAAAAACATCCCCCCCCTTGGTGGTGAAAACAATGGATGAGTTTTATTTTGGCTCTGTCCCACTACCAGGTGCTTTACAACACGACGCTGCCAGATTATGAGCTGCAACATAAACTCCGATCAGCCTGGCTCACGTTCAGTTACGAGACACAAATACAGGACTGAACTGCATTGAAATCATTTTTATTTGCTAGCTCCATTTGTTTTGGTTCACAGGTGCTGGTACTACTGCTGCTCTAATGTTTCTGGCTGCTATTGGGCCACCTGCACATGATGTTACGTACCAACTTTTCTGTTGGAATAATCCAAATCCACAGCTCTAAAGCGGTGCGTCACTGACAACTGCTCATCTGAACTTTGGCGATGGACCAACACAGGACATCACCTGGACTGTTACTAAAACTTGTAGCTAATGTCACACCATTGTAGATTTTACAGATAGTTAGCTCTTTGGCTTGTGCACACCGCTAATGCAAAATAATTTTGGTAGTCTGCAATGCATATGGTGAAGACAGTCTATTTAATGGGAAACCTGGTTCTGCAGTAACACTATAAGTGCACAACTTTTCAAAAATGTCATGCTCTTTATGTAGAAATCATTACTCATCTGGAGTACCTGGAACTTTCTGCTTTCATTGTTATGATCTTTGTTTGTTTAGTTGATATAAGTCGTGTCCCTGCATGTCTGTGGAAAATGACATCAGCCACTGAGCAGCTGGTACACCAAGGAGGTGTTTAAGCGAGGACCATATAGACTCAACTGAAAAAACAACATGGGTGAAGCACATTATTCCACATTTTTTGTCAGCTGAGTCTAAATGGTCCTCATTTTTGTGATTTCCATGACTGCAGCTTTAACTTCTGTAGCTGGCCAGTTGTTTCCTGCTCTCTATTGAAAGCAATGGAAAAGCAGCTCTTTCAGGCAGGTTTGGGGGCAGGAGGGGGGGTCTTGTAGGAACTGTGACCCCCTTGTTCTTTAGCAATATGACAAACACTTTTGCAGATTAAAGCCTGGATTAGACAAGACTGTTAAAATCTTCCCTGGTGAGTGCAAGTCGGAGTAAAGCCCTGGTCTGGCTGCTGTCTGTTCATAATGCACAGGAGGGAAACAATGGGAAAAATGCGAGTCACATACATGAAGATGAGGGATTCACACAACCTGGGAAAACATCTTTCTCATCCGGCTCAGTGTTAAAATCATCCTTGTGACCTGATCTTTAGGTTCTGAAAATCAGTAATCCAGGATAGTTCTCCCAATTTGGTCATTCGGCCAGCGTCTTTATTGTCCCATTTAATGATTCAGCCCCCATCTAATCTACACAATAGCACAAGAGCGCTGCGCTGATTATTGTTGACCCTAAAAGTAATTGCCAGGCTGCTTGCCAAAACAGGGAATTAATCTAATGTTTTGGAGCAAAGATGAATCAAAAGCGCAGTCAGAGGGGATAAATCACAAGAGCCCCAACAAACAAATGACAATGACTGTAATTTTCAAGAGGACTTTGTTGTGCAGCTTACCTAAGGACTCGGCGTACTGCGGGAAAAGTAATAAACCGCTCTGAGATTGAAGACTCTGTCTCGGGAGCTTCCCCAGGTACCGAGCGAAGTGAGGCCAGGATAATCAACACACCACTGCCGGGTGTGTGAGGCGCGCTGAGGAGTGTGAAACTGGAGGCTGCAGGTGCGACTGGGTTGGATGTCTGGGAAAATGCTTGGATGTCTGGATGGGGGGAATAAATACGAAGTGATCTACCCTCTTCAAGATCTGCCTCATCTTTTAGGACCCTTGAGCAAAGCACTAAAATTAATGTGGCAAGATGCAGATAACTACAATGCATGCTCAGCAAATCTTCCCTGAAAATTTATATATAAATATGCATGTCCAGTCTGTTCCAATTCCCCGGACAAATAAAGTTTAAAAATAGTGGCATTATTGGAGGAATTATATAGAGGCTTGAATTGTCTAAATAAATTGTCTTTATCCATCATTCATTCTCTGCAAAAACTATCCATCTTAACAAGTCATTTAGTCTCATATTCAGTGTTAAAATCTTGTTTTGGGATTATCTCATCCAGCTGGCAGATTTTTCTCACTTTTTTCACTACATCAGGTTCACAAACTTGATGAAGCCCGTTTGGCGAAAGCGCGCCGTCACATTTGTTGCACTGTGAACACTGAAATAAACAAGACTATTGAGGAAAATCAATCTACAGGCCTCCTCGGGTGCGACGAATTCGGTGGATTTATCCTATGACTAATAACTGCAAACGTCGGCAGCTCGGAAGGTGCACACCACTCTGCACGGAGCAATTTTATGAAACAAAATGACTCAAGAATTTTTGTAGTGTTGTTTTAGTTTATTCCCTCTGACATTTGCTGGTGACTGGAGATCACATTTTAATGGGTAGGTATAAAATCAAATTATGTAGCTTGATCCAAACTCTGGCTGTGAAAATCACTCCAGTTACTCAAAGGGATGCTCCAACTTTTTGACAATATTCCCTTTTTCCAACTTACCCAGACTGAGATGTTTGATACCATTTTCACTTCTGCACGCCCACTGGTTCGGTTCCTATGGTTAGCATTTTGTGTTAGCTTAGCATAAAGCCTTGAAGTCTACAGGAGTCAGTAGCCTAGCCTAGCGAAGCTGTTTTATTTATACAGTGTATCGTGTATTTGAAATACAAAGAGTCCTTTTTGAAAAAGTTAGATGAAGTTAAATGCCATACCATCTAACTCGTTCTAAAATGACCCTCTATTTTGTTTTATTTATTCCACATGATACACTTTCTTCAGAGCTTAAGAGTTGTTGTAAGGTTTATTTTTTCACTTTGATGAAGCTAGGCTAATGATTCCTGTAGATTTCAAGTCTTTATGCTAAGCTAACACAAAATGCTAACCATTTGAACCAAAGCTGTGGACATACAGAGGTGAAAATGGTATTAAACATCTTGTCTCAAAGGGTATTTGGCCCCAAACGCTGGAGCATTCCTTTA